>JAFFZR010028757.1:0-10858 GCA_018397195.1 Lethrus apterus | reverse complement strand
TGAAAAAATAACCATTTTTCTTCAAAAAATTAAAATTTTTGTTTAAAAGAAAAAATTTAAATGTGTTATTTATTCAAAAAAATTGCTATGTAAGGTACCAATTGTTTTACATCACCGTTTAAGTAGTAAGAAGGTCTATTAAAAACAGAAGAAAAAAGTGGGGGTTGTCATTTAAAAAAAAATTATGATGACGTCATTGTGCAAAAACAAATGACGTCATTACAAAAAAATTAACGTCAGAAGACGGCATTTCAAAAACAAAAATTGACCTGTCCCAGCGATTTTCTTAAAAACATTATAGAACGATTTTATGAATTTTGTTCCAAACTTTATCACCACACAATTTTAGCCTATTTCTACATCTCCATATTAGACGATTTGCATACACCTTTCTTATTTCATCCCCCATAGTTCTGCCATAAACATGCCATTTCATGAACATTTATCTTACAATTCCTTCCTCGTCGTCATTTCATTTAATGTGATGGTTTTTGAGTCGGAGATAAATAATGGCGAGGACATTATTACTGTAAAATGTTGAAAGACGAATTTAAGAAACTTTGAATTAAATTTTATCCTCGAAACTATACTTACCTAAGTTCTTCCTTTTTAAATTTGTCCACTAGCTATGCCCATTGTTTGCATCTCATTTTTTTTTTTGAGGTCATTTTACGTGTTGTATTATACAACAAAAGCCAACCAATAAACAAGTGATAATCTGAATACAGAACTTATTTATTTGTGTGTACAAATTGCAACACAAAATTTGTGTGACTTTGATACTAAGGATTATTTTCAATAATGTCAGAATCTTGTGCAGATCTTAGGAATATTCCTTTGCACCATTGAAGATATTCTAATTCTAATATTTTCATCGTTTTTAGTACAAGTTGCCTAAATAGTCTATGTAACTTTCCCTGTATGTTAGTGAAATTAATTTTAATCACCTTTCTTTAAATTATATCAAACAATAGTGCGAAACATTTAATAAACTGTTTATTTTAAAATGCCCAACGTTAAGCTAATACGATTGCATTGTGTGGGCGACGTTGATTTAGAGTTGATACCGTGGCATCGGTGCTTGGTACCACAAGTGACCGGGGAGTCCACACGCGACTAGCCAAGGGCCACGTGATTGTCGGTGGTTGACGCTGCTAGATCACTACTGCCACCCCAAACATCATCTAGGCACGGCCTGGTACCGTGCGATTCCCAAAGACTCCGAGAACACGCAAATAGCCAGAGGTCACACTTACATCGATCAAACGTTCAACCATAGAGCCATTAGTTTATATATGCAGGTACAATATAAAAGTTTTTAGGTTAATTACAATACCGCATGATGAAATACCATATGACTAGGATAATGACGACAGTAATTTCTCACACTTAACATTATGGTTATGTATTTTAAAGTTAGAACGTCCATAGACGCCTCGAGTAGTAAATATGTGGCTTTTGTTTTACTGCTCAGAATGAATTAATAGTGCGAATACTTCCTTAAAATGATAGAAATTGCTTTTATTATATGAGTATTATTTATGTTTTATTACAAAAAAAATGTCATTGGTGATATTCCATGGATGGAATATTTGGATAATAGAATATATTCCAAATCGTTTTAAATGAGAAACAGAAATAATAAATATCTGGTCTGATGAAAATTATTAATAATTATTCTATTACTGGTCTAGTGGCTTAGTCAGTAGGATAGTAATTTCAAGGTCTAGGTTTCAAGTCTTAGTTATAACATTATAACTTTATCAGATTTAAGTTGACGATATTTCTGTCTTTGAACTGGCCTTACGACCAATTCTGATTAAGTTTTCCACGTTTCCCCAATCCTTGCGGCGTATGCTCGAATATGCTTTAACATCTGTAAGACGGTCATGGCCGCATTCAAATCCCTCCCTCTCAGACCAGTTGAGTTCTTCGAGGTTGGGACAAGTGGTTAGAGGGATTCAAGGGATTAAAAAAGACTACATTAATAATTGATAGAAAACGATGATTAATCAATAATTATGGCGAATTTTACAAATTGTGCTAATAATTCGCCACGAGAATATAATATTTAAAAGTGCCTTTCAAATAAAAATAGCATGCTAACATTTAATCAGTTGAAAATTATTTTATTAAAATAACCTTCTATAAAATCAATTCTTCAAAATATGATCCTTCGCTGCTTGAATCATATTTAAGGACTCTTCTTGTACTTTTCCAAAATCCTATCTTCGTTGTGTTAATTTAAGATATCTTCTTAGAAAAGGTCCAAAGGGATCGGCTTGGTTTATCGTGGATGGTGTTTGACACCATCTTTGAGGATATGTCGAAGTAGCATGCTAAAATATAAAGGAATACGAAGCCCATATCAAATTATTTTGGATTATTTTGAACAATCTCAAAGATTTCCGGATGAATATTGATTTCCAAAATCTTTAAGTGCAACTTCCATCAAATATAGATCTACATACTGGATATTCCTGTCCATACGAGGAAAATGTGTGCGACTTGCTGAAAAAAATGGGGATGTTCATCATCAGCAGCTCACATTTGGCATACACTTCGATTTATGAGAAAAGTGCGTTACCTCTAAAACTGATTACGGAAGAATTTGGATTGTTTCCAAAATTTTCGGTGACAATTTTGTAAAATTCATATCATCCATCCAACTGGCGTAAAATATGTCATTTTTCAGACACACCTTTTCAATAAATAATATCGTGCCTACATTTAAGGGATTAACCATCATTTCATTGTACTAGACTGTGGCCGACTGGATTTTTTGAATTGAATTGAATTTTGAGATTTCTTAATATGACCGAAACAATTAATATTGAAAACTCAGCTTGAGTTTTTAAAATTATAACAGGAAATTTTATAAAAATGCAGGCTTAATAATTGTATAATATATTGCGGAAAGAGACCAACAAAGAGGGATAAAGGGAGCGCTTAGGCTGGAAAGGTCGACACCAGAACATAATACTGTGCAAAACGGGGCAAGAAAGGTTGGTGATGCAAACGAGTATGAAGGTAGCAAAGTATGAAATGGAAGTGAGGGAGATGGTGTTGATTGAGATGGTGAAGAGAGAGCTGAGAACAGAGAAGCTGTCGATATGGCGGAATGAGAGGGTCGAAATGTGTGATAGAGCGAGCTGATCAGTACTGGAAGTGGAAAGAGTTGCATCAGAGGGAGGGAACCTAGTGTGAATAATGGTAGAAAAATGGAGGGAGACGGAAAGGCAGGGAAGATACGAAAGAATTCAAAAAGGAAGGTACAAATATAAAGTTTAATGATATTTGCACGTAGAGGAGGGTTCTTGAGTATTTGTAGAAGTGACCCAGACGAACGGATGTTAGCGAAGTTCAGGTGTGGGACTGAAGAGAAAGCAAATAAATATTCGATGGAGAATGAGTATAGAAAATGTAGGTTTTGTGGAATAGGCGATGATGAATGAGAGCAGTGGTGGAGGAAATGCGACCGACTAGATTTGGAGGAGGATATGGAAATGGGAATAAGATGAAGGAAGTGTTTGAGTGAAGCAAGGAAGGGTAGAGAAGTTTTGAAAATGTTGAAGAAGAGACTGGAGGAGGCGGAGAAGTAAGAAAATATGAATTGTAGATTACAGGTTGAGTTGTAAAGGGGGAACGTATGCCAAATAAAGGTTTTATTGAAAATTCTTGAGGGGGAATGTATTCGGGTAATTAAGTAAATTGATTACTAAAAAAATATATAAAAATGGTGATCAAAGTCATGTTACAACTTGTAAATAAATTACAGGTTTTAGTTTTATCAAATGAAATAAACTTTATAATGCTTTTAATTTTATTAAATTCTGCCAAAAATGATTAATTTCATTGCTGCCGAACATTTTTTTCTATAAATGATTAACATTCGAAATTTAAATAATAAAATAAGTAAATCTAGTCACATCAGATACACAGTGTACGTTGAAGATAAATTAAATATTGAGGATTAAAGGAATAAAAATAAACGCGCCCAGGAGTTACTAATAATAATCCTTGTAATAACTAAGAGAAAACTAAAATTTTATCAAAGATTTGTTAAGTAAATAATAATTTATTTACAAAGATTTTATTGTCAAATGTAACAGACAAACACGTAAACTACTAAAGTTGTAAAGTTTTTACAGTCAAACCAATGTATATAAATGTAAGCATTAAAATTGTTTAATCTCTCTGTTGGTAAGAAAAATCAAGCTATAAATTGAGTTCTTTACATTTGTTTAATCTATAAATTCCAAGTGACGTTTTCCCGAATAAAAATATAATGCTGAGTGGTGTAGGGTGAATTTATCCAGACCCAATTGGTAGACGTTTCATTTAGTACAACGAAAATACTATGACCATTCTAGACAATATTTTAGTTTAGACCAGTTCAGTGCGAGGGTGTCAACGAAAATAACTTCTTTCTAACGGTAGGGGGCACTCTGGGGCGGCAAAAAATTTACTTAAGTTTAACCTTGATTGACTTTAAGTTTTTTTGTTTCCGATTTTATACTACAAATATAACAAAATTTTAATAAAATGTCAAAATTTAAATATTTTAAATTATAACTTGATAAAATGTTCGTTTAACACTTTGATGCCTTGAAAATTGTTACATCCCTTATATCGGGGCAAACGTTAAATTAGTAACCTGCTGCTGACCAAGGGGGTGGATTGGACAGGTTGCAAGCGGCAAAAATTCAGGACATTATTTCACTTTGATGAGGGTATAAAATTAATGTCCATGGTCAAATTCTTTTGCGATGTGGGATTTTCGACCTTAAATAAACGGTCACAAGTGGCGGGTTGGCCAATTTTAAGGGTGAATTATAAAAAGAATCGTACACGCTGCAAACCTGTGAATTTAAACTTTCTTGATATACAAAGACAGGTGGTTTTTGAGACCGGACATGCTTCATCTATCGTAAAATTTCGTATTTTATAAGACGACTAATCACCAGCGAAGAATAATAGGATGAACAGGTTGTATGAATTGCAAATATGTTTTTTTTTATATATAGGACTCTACGCATTTATTATATTGCTCTATTATTAATTTTGTAAAAAAAACATTAAAATATTTTGAATGATACTGTGTTTACTGATTTAATTAATTTACATAATTGAATATGCATTTTGATACTCAGGCATGGAAAATAGTAATAGTTACAGTAATAGCAGTAATAATTTTAGAAACTTTTAAAACAAGATAGTCTCAAAAATTATATATGAAAATAAATATAAAATAATTTATATTTATAAAAGTGTTTATCAAAGAAACACTGAGAGCTATTTATAGTAATATTTCGCATTTGATTTTCTTGTAAATGCTAGGGCGAGATTAACAAACAATACTTGATAAAAGATCTAAGAATATGAATATATGAAAGGACAAGTCTTGAAAGTCTGACCCTTGAACGTAGATGGTTAAATATGATAAATGCCCCGAAATGTTCAGACACTACGTCATAAACTACACCAGTTTTATAATTAATTCTTCTTCAAAGTATAATTTATATCAATTAATTTAAACACAAAAAATAAAATTATTTTATTCTATCACTCACGATCATTAAATAAAATATTTTTTGATGTTTGGTTAAAACAGCATTTCAACACACATTCAACATGTAAGTATACGACTTCGACAATTCAGGTCATCTTTCGACCGTCTATTGTCCACCCACCCTTTACGTTAAATTTCAGATTTGAATTACGTCGTACAGTCGTGAATCGTTATATAAAGAAAATAGAGGATAACTAAAATTTGATCCTGGTAAGGCACGTACAAAGGAATTACTGGACGAAGGTTTTTCAAAGGACATCTTTAATGCCCAGATTATATCTCACTTTTTGCAGAATCTTTCCTATAAAGGAATTTTTTAATTCAATCCCTACTATCTACACGTCAGTAAATAGAGCAGAAGGCATGTCGGACTAAAAGTTTTTCAAATTTATAATAAAACGAGATTTTGAAATGTTAGATCATATTTCATCTATTTTTTTTTTTTTTTAATTATCGGGGTGTTAAAAATGTATAATCTTTGTTTTCTTTCAAAGCACTTACTATTTGACGTTAATTAATTTGTGAAATTTATTGTAAATTATTATTATTTATTTTTTATTAAAATATTTAAAAAAAAAGTATTTTTCTTACTATTTATTTACGTTTGTTCTATCGTTTTTTTGCTTGTACATACTTCGCCAGAAAGAACCAGCACGAAATCAGTATACTTGATTTGATGTATATGAAGCAGAAGATTGTTACTGAAGATAATGATGAAGAACATATTAAAAAATACAGATCATGTGATGGTGTGTTTGTAGCAAATAATATTAATGAAATTAATGTTTGGTGGATATGAAGAAGAACATATTGAATATTCTGATTATGAAAATGGTGATTGAAACCATGATAAAGCTGCTACTGGGAACAATGTAAAAGCAGATAATTCCATGATTTCTTTGATAATAGTGACGTGGTGATTTATTTATTTAAGCAAATAATTGTTTTTTTTTCATATACGTATGTATAACTAGAATATTTCATTCAAACATAATTCACACTTTTGTAAAAAAACGAAATACGTACCTTAAGTCGTTGTACATCAAAAACGTTTGGGAAAATTAAAAATTATTCTACGTCACGAGCGGTAAACTTTGGGTACAAAAGTTACAATGAAAGTAAATATTATGCAAGGCAAATGTACAACGTTTAAGCCTGTGAAGGTGGTAGGTCGAGTTAATCTTTTCTTAATGGCGGTCAATTATGGTTTGTGGTGTACATATTCCCTTTTTGTTCGTCCAGTTTACGACAGGGTGGTCGTTTTTAAAACTTGGAATTAGCACCGCGCACATTTGTCATTTTTACGATTTCTTTCATTTTGAAGTAGTTTTAAGTTAAAATCCTCGGATTACATATATTTTAGGAACATGAAACACAATTCTTCTGTGTGTGTGTATTTCTTATCGATAATAAATGTTTCAAAACTGGGTAAGTATAAAAAATGGTAAATAGCCCATCGAGTTTCCTGAAGATTTACAAAACTCACAATAGGTCAATGTGTGCCCAGCTGTACATTATCGTAACCACAGGATTAGGAATTTCCTGTTGGTTGATCAATTTAAAATATCATGCAAGTTAAGAATTAAAAAAGAACTCAATTTGATGAAAGCTTTTAACGATTAATTTATAAAAGCAATCAATTTAATTTTTGTGTTAAGCTATTTTAGTATAAACTAATCGATAAATACAGCCATAAAGTTAGAATATTATCCCTACCGAAGAAAAATATAATATACGAGCAGGAAGCCTACAAGCATGTGTGGCTACAATGCGGTTAAATAATAATGGAATAGGATGCAGATCACGTACGTTGCAGTCCAGTGGTAAAAGAACGTGCGTAAACGGTGATTGACAACTGAAAAGATGGTTTTTGATGCTGACCTCTCTCAGAAACGGGCTTCGTATTTACTTTATTATAAAATATTAGTCGGTATACCTCAGACGTAGACACAAGTAGCCATAGTTTGCATAACTACGTACTTATGGTCGCTATATTCTCTATTATGCAGCATAACAAATATCAAACTTTTACGCTGATTGAATATTGTAATGCCAGGAAATATTTAAAAATGGTCCGTATATGGATTGATTTAGAAATAATTTTTTCCATTCGATATTAATTTATTTATTACATCTAAGAACTGAATGATTTTTGTAAGCCACTTATAATCTGTTGAGTCAATTATATTATTTTATTCTTTCTTATAATTTCAATCCTTTACACAATAAATATTTTCTGTATTTTTAAATCTATTGCATATTGTATTTATTTGTGAATAGTATGTAGATTGAAATTGGTAGATAAATTGCAAGATTTGTCTCGTTCAGTTTTGTATTTATTTATATTTTTTCCTTCCATTTTCATTCATATTCACTTGCATATTGATAATATGTAAGTTTAAATCGCCATTCACACTTGTACTGCTCACTTCTTGGTATGAGGATGTCCTCCACGACATAATTGGGTATAACATGTAAGCTCATTAGAAAAGTTTTGTTTTGACCAATTTCTGTAGAAAACCGTGAACATGTTTGTGTACGTTCAGTAATTTTTGGGTTCGTATAGAATTCTATTTTGTTTTTAAATTGGGAATTGATAAAAAAATAAATTTAAATAATATAAGAATAAAATAATTAAGAATAATCTGTGTCGTCGTTTTTGAAGACGGTTATGCCAAATTCCCTGGCTTAAAGATTTTAAAATATATTTTTTACTACGCAAGCTTAGACTTAGAAAAAAATTCAAAAGGACGCTAAGGATTAAAATATTAAAGGTATCAATTAAACTGAATGAAAATATAATCATTAACAAATGTCATATATGAAGGAGAAACCTTGAACTAAAGCCTCCGGAATTAAAGATATAAAAACATATAAGAACTAAATGAGTCAATGTAATTGTAGATTGAAATTATTTGGAAATTTATTCTTGTTTAATTGCACAAATAAAAAAATATTT
This sequence comes from Lethrus apterus, assembly GCA_018397195.1. Taxonomy (NCBI): domain Eukaryota; kingdom Metazoa; phylum Arthropoda; class Insecta; order Coleoptera; family Geotrupidae; genus Lethrus; species Lethrus apterus. The sequence continues at coordinate 2,327 of JAFFZR010028757.1, read as the reverse complement.
TATTCTGTAATATCTTACAAAATTTTATTGAACGTTAATCTTTGATTATGAAAAATATTTCAACATTCGTCATGCAATAGGTTGCATACAAAGCAATTAATTTGTAAAATTCGAAGACTTTTATTATTGATAATTGGCACAGTAAACTACGCTGCATTATAAACATCCAGTAGGTTAATTGGTTTGTTGAAAGTTTATCTAACTGTAAAACTATTCAAAGCTACATAACAAAACATTTTTAAGACATATTGTTACGAACATAAACAGCCACTTGAAAAATCATAATTTTTACAGAATAAATGATACAATAGAAAATGCGCCCACGTGTATTGAACGAAATTCTGAAATAACGTTGAAGAAGAAAGGTCGTAGAAAATCAAACACGTTACACATGATCAAGTTCAATACTGAAATGTAATTAAAAAATGATTTGTAATTTACAATTTGTATTTTAGCAATATTTCGCTATAGATTATAAATAATTAAAACTTTATGGTTGACATTTTAGGAAAATATAAAAAAAAATTATAATATGAAATAATAAGTATTACAAAATCTAACAAAGTAATTTTTAATCCATAATTATTATGAATTGCTTTTATTCTTTAGGGAATTATTAACTATTAGGAACATTTTTTTTCTAGGGTACACTATTTAAACGCTATGTAAATTTCGTTCTGAATATTGCAAAATTAAAAGCACGTGCATATAAATTGTAGCTAAACACCCCTTATGCAAATAATAGTTTTCTACATACAATAGAAAACGCATGTGTGTACCGATGGTCATTTTAGCATTTTTGGAATCAGCAACTGTCCAGTCAAAAGGAAGTTAACCTACGACCCCATATCCCCTCATAGTAATATCCCGCATCAACTGGTATGCAACCAATTTTTGTACATATTGACGGACACAGATCACACGAGAAACGTACTGATCGATTATTAAACGCTTAGTGATGTTTTAGTGAAAACACCCCAATTTCTTCACCGCAGTTTACTACAGCAAAACGTACTTTTGTTATGCATATACGCATATATTAATAACTGCAAAAATATACGGTGGGGTGTACTTCGCAACGAACGTTATAAAAGTTACTGGACATACATTTTATAAGCGTTAATTTATTTAAAATATGATAAAAAAAGACCACACATTAACCACACGCAGTCTACTAATAAAAATCATTAAAATCAATAAATGATATAAGAAACGTCCAAAATGGTCACAATAGAGACCATTGTTTCGTTTAACAAATGGTGTAACGTTATCTTATCTGCCTTGATAACAAGACTAATAGCAAAAATTTTTGTGTGCGGTGACATGCTGGTTCATTTATATTTCCTAAACGCTTCATGTACGTTATGTATTTACTACGTACGTTATTCGGAAAACATAATTTATCATTATTATTAAGTTTGAATAATTATATATTTTTGTATCAATTGCCAATATACAGGCTGATTCATAACGTATGGAGGAGATTGAAAGGGTAGTAATATAAAATCAAAATAAATATTTTTTCTTAGTAAACTATTGACGAAAGATTAATAACAAGAAAGTTGCATTAGTTTAAAATTTTTAAATATTAACGCCCACTTTTTGAATACCACGTGATATTAATAAGGAATCAGTGTATTTTCGTTATTATTTAAGCATTTTAAAAATAATTCAATAGCTGCTATTATAATATTTTTAAATTTTTATTATTTTTTAAATTTTTATTATTTTTTAAATTTTCATTATACAGTGACCGGCAGAAATGTTGCAACATATGGGAAATTTTTTTTATTTATTGAAATATGGTAAAATTCGTTTTGGGGATAGGTTGTGCATGTCCACAAACCCAAAAATTCGTTTTGACTCATGTCACGTGACCACTAGTATGGCGGGTAATTGAAAAAATATGCTACTAATCTGCAAAAAGTGAGGTTAGGTGACATGATGTCCCAAAAAGTTATTTGAAAAAGTTGCTTAGAATTAAATTCTGATGCTATGTACAAATTTTTGTAAATATATTAAGAAAAAAATTAAAAACCACAATTTTGTCAATTTTTTTTAAATTAAATTACGTACTCCTTTTTTTTGGGTTTTAGCAGCTCAACAGAAGTAAACTCTGAATTTGGTTGATAATCAAACAATTTGTCCATTCTTGCATAACTAACAGAGTTAAAATTAAAAATTAGGTTTTCAGTATGAGTTGCTGTTGCAAGGGACTGTATAAAGTACTAATAAATAAATTTTAAATTATTTGTATGCTTAAGAAGCATCTGTACTCTTATTTGCTCCTGTCTATTACTTATTATTTAGTAAAATTTATTTATTAC
>JAFFZR010028756.1:0-10871 GCA_018397195.1 Lethrus apterus | reverse complement strand
TTTTAAGAAAAATGCAATTGCAATATGCCACAAAAATGCAATTGCAAAACGTACACACGTTTTAAATAATGTCGTAATATTATTTAACAACTCATTTAACTTTACCATAAACTCGAAATATTTCTTCATTTTATAGCATAAATTTTACTATTTTACAAAATATTGAACTTGCAACGACAATTTTTATGAAAACCAAAAGCGATAAATAATATTTACTTTTTTGAAATCTAATCGACTCACCTCAATAAATTTCAGAATATTTGCATAAAATATAAAAATATGGAATATTGTGGAGTTTGATTTCCTAATGAGAAAAAAACTCAGAATAGTTGTTATGTATGACTGTTTATAAATATTAATAGGTAAATGAAAAACAAGAAAATGTTCCACTTTGTGATAAATAATTATTCATGAAGGCCATTTAGATCAATATTATGTTTCTTCTCGGCATTCTCTCTGCTTCTATTGCTTATATATTATATATTTTCCTATATCATCTAAACTAAAGTAATCCTTTTCTAGTCATCAGTGACAATTTTTTTTAATACAGTCTTTATTTATAAAACATATTGCATTCAATAAATTACATATTTCCTTCCTGTATATACAGCAACTTATTTTATAAAACAAAAAATGGAAAACTCCTATTATCGTAGTAAATTTAAAGGAATCAGCGCATATCAACAATGAAGTTACATAAAATGTCTGCGTATATTTTAATAATGCCGCTTTAAAGAAAAACTAATTTGAAAATAAATTAAACCTACTTTATGTATGTTTTATAGCATGTGTATCAGTAACAGCCGTGCCTAATTTAAATATTACATTTTGCAATAAACTTTATACGTTTCATTTACTTCAGCCTCATGAAATCTGTAACTGAACGAATTATTTTTATAACGGCGCATAGTCTATTATACTACGTTCGTAAATTCGGAGGAGTAAATTAAAATTCGCACTTAAAAACTTCGCTCACTGATTGGCTACTTGCGAGACACGTTTACACAGTGTAAATTGGCGTATTCGCAACCAGATTTCCGGTATTTAATGTTTACATGTGTGACAGCTGACAGGTGTCGATTTTAAAGTATTTAAAAAGTCATGTATTATTTATTAACAATATAAAAAACAGTTCTTTATAGAAGTGAAGTGCATCAAGGTGAATTAATCGCTTCAATTTGAATGGATTCAAATCCGGGAACAAGTACTGTAGTTCCACCGCCAAGGAAACGCCCCCTTCGAGGCATTTATCAATGAACTTAGTTTAAACAAGACTTTAGTTTCTCCAAATTATTTGATTGGTAAATAGCAGTAAATTATTAATAAAAAAAAATATGTTTAAAAATTAAAAATTTATTACATTTTTCTCTTTTAAAAGTGCAAATATTCAAAAGAAAGCGTGTCTTTTATTATCTTTTTATAATGAAATACCGGAAAATACACAAAATCTAACAGACAATTGCACGAAATCGTATCTAACAATAACCAAACAAAAGTAGAATTGGACGTCTAAATGATACGATCAGTACTGGCCAACTAACGGTAAGTTCGAAAATTGTTCCAATGTAATTTGCTCCTCCGAATTTACGAACATAGTTTAGGAAACTTTAAATTAATATAATAAAAAGTACGTAAGATATGTTTGTAATAAACTGCAAGTGTTTTATTTCACTTTGAAAGAAAAATAAATTTAACCAATGATCGTTTCGTACAAAAACGATAATTACGCCATAAATGTTATATTCATAAAAATAAACTCACAAATCAGGAACTGTATTTATTTTTTAATTACTCCGTCTGTAAGTCTGGAGGAGCCTCGGGTTAAAAATTAATGAAACGATGAGTCATAAATACAAACATTTTTAATCAATGATTTATTTTAATTAATACACGTTGTTTATTTTATCGTTCGAACAAATCGTAAATTATAAATAAATTTATTTTAATATCGAATAACAATAAATTGTTGGTTTGTGCTTTTTTTGTCTAACTTTGCGCAAAATCCACTTACAAAAGTACGAAGTAAATTGGCGATACTAAATGCGTTAGTAATTTTACCGCAAATTTACGCTTGGATGTTACGAAATTTTCTGCAAATTTAAAATTTTTAAGTTTCCACACATAAGCAATCATAATTATTAGAAACTTAATATTGTAAAAAATTGGCATTATTTCATGGATTGCAGGGCTAAATGGGCTATAGCCCAGTCGCGCCAACCTTTTGAGGCGGCAATTGTTCTTTAAATTTTGTATTTTCTTTTGTACCTTTTGAATTTCAATTGCGGAGCGAACCCATCCATAAATTATAAATTTTTAAAAAGTGACATTTTGAATTTCAATAATTTGAATTACGGATCGTACCTAACCCATATGCCAACCCAACCATAAATTATAAATTTTAAAATCCAATTACGGAGCGAACCTAAAACCCTTTTAAAAACTGATCTTTTAAATGTCAATAATTTCAATTATGGACGAACTTAACCCATGCCAATCCAACTATGAATTTTAAAACCTGACTTTTTGAATTTCAATTTACGAAGCGAACCCAACCCATAAACTAACCCAAAAATAATTGATCACCTTATTTATTGGTAATTTTATTAACTTTTTCTAGTTCTGGTCACCCCGCTTCCCTTCCCGTATATTTTCTTATGAAGAGGAGCGCATTATTGTTAGAACCGGCCCTAATCAATTGGGAATAAAAGTATAAATTTTCGCACAATATCTTTGCGGAATTATAATAATTTTATAGATGAAATCACAACATTATAAAATACAATCACGAGTAATTGAATACATGAAAATAAGGATATTCTAAGGAAGTACGCATTGAAAATTGTTAGAAAACATGCCACGGTAAAAAGATGTGATTATCTTCATATTATATTTCATTAAATTAATTCTACCAGAACGAAAATGAATATACTCTATCATTTCGTGTTTTTAACGATAATATTTATATTTACAGTATAACTAACCTTTATATAAACATATGTACAATGAGAAATAACGTATAATTTAAACAATACAATTCCAGAAAAAATACTTATCTACAAAACGAATCGCTTTTATAATTGAGGTGATAATGATATAATTAAACTGTAATTAAATCTAAATCCTTGAAAATGTCATATTCACACGATTAAACGTAATTATTTATTTAAATCATCGCATGAAAAAAATCACGTGGGTGAAAACGTATCTACAAAACGTTCAAATAAGTGAAATTTGCATCAACAAGATATCTCTGTCATAATTAATTTCAGTACAGAAACGGTAAATATAAAACATTTGTCTACATAATCCGCTTTGTATATACTGTGGGCAAATTCACCCGACTAGACTGCACAATAACAGAACGTTTATTTCATAAAGTGATCGTTGCCATAAACCCTCAAGTATAACTGACCTGGTCCGCTGTATAATATAAGTCTTATGTAAAATGCATCTACCGTAGTAAGTAAAAGCATTGGTCAAAGCGAGACGTACATATGAGCAAATAAGGGTATAAAGGAGTGGAACAAGATGGAACATAAAGTCGTGTGATTAAAATTCAAGGTTGAGTTCTTGTATCTTTCAGAATCAAGTTTGTGTGGTCCATGTGATGAACTAATAGGGATTCAGTTTAAAATTTCTCCGTGTAACTCTAGATTACTATAATAAATATGTTCTGTAATAAGAAACTATTGATATAAAACACAACTGCTACATAAATGATTAATATTATTACTTAGATACGACTCGAGTTTTTACATTATAAATGACAAAGATTTCAACGTTAGGATGGGATACGACCGTTGCTAACTTTAATAGATTCCACTTGATCTAGTGAATTATTAAACGTTTAATTTAATATTTTATGAGACATTAATTCAATGATAATTTGCATGAATAGCAAGATAAATTATTTTAGCGAAAAAATGTAACAATTTAACGGTCCATGAACTCGAAGACTTGTAAATTGATTGTACAAGACTGGAGATTTAAATTATATAATTAACAATTAAACAGAAATATATTCAACGTTATAAAATTAAAAATCAATAATTTTGAAAAATAAAACAAAAATAAAGAAAACAAACGTACTTAAAATAAACAATGAAAAACGCTATAAGGTAAATTTGTTTATAAAAAAAAAATCTTTCAACATGTCCAAAATTTTATTCGATTCAACATCTCCAAATGGTTCCATTTTATTTCCATAATTATAATTCTTCCACTCAACATCAACAAATCGATATCATTTTTGAAGATAAAATTAATTAACATTTATTATTAGATAATAAAAGAAAATTTCCAACCCAACCTCATCTAAATATGTGCTGAGATGATTTTATAAATAATAAAACTTTATCAACGTTTAATGTAATTGAGAGAAAAATTTAATAATAAATGTACACTATCGATTAAATTCCAATTTAATTAATGCGATTTTACGTAACACTTTAGTCATATAATTTTATTATTAATTATTGAATGATACTTTTATTAAAAGACACAAGCTCTACTTGCATTGCTCACTTACAACATTCTTAGACTAACATTAGTTTTGGGCTTAACTGCACCTTGTCAGTAAGACTCCTGTGAGTGACTGACCATTGTGACCAATGCTTTATCATAATAACATCTCGGCAGTTGTTGCTTTAACCAAATGCAGAGCGCCACCTAACGGTGGTGGACGCCCCTAATATTGGCAATTCGTGTGCTTGTATACCAGGGGTGGCCAACTTCATTATATATATGATCGACTGTTTTTCTTAAAAATGTGTCGCGGTCATGTACTGAAATATATGAGTTGTATGGCGTTGGGTTCGCTCCGTAATTTGAAATTGAAATTCAAAAGAGTACAAATTTTGGAATAAAGATTGGAGTTCGAGGGTTGTATGATGGGTTGGGTTCGCTCGTAATTAAAATACAAAGGAGTAATGCTGGACGATCGACCACAAATCACTTTGCGATCGACCAAAAATCGTTTCGAGATCGACCGGTCGATCGCGATCGACTTGTTGGCCACTCCTATTGTATACGATTAGATTTTTCAAAAAATGTTTCAAAATGAAAAATTTACGACGAATCAAACCAATAAACTGTGTGGTAAATTGATGTAGAAAAGGAACACAAAAAGAAGAAATGGTACAAAACCAGACAAACATGCTTCATATCTGATCTCGAATTACAAGACGATCTGATCAAAGTGAAGATTTAGTTAAGAGACAATCGTTTAAATATCCCACTGCATCCGGTCATCCTCGTCTCGGTTTTCTTCTCTTATTGAGTTATTTGTCTTCATTTTTTCTTCGTGTACATTTTCGTCATGTCTTCGTATTTTCTTCGAATCATTTTTTTCCACCTATCTATATTTTGCAAGCTTTCTCTATTCAAAATCCACGTTTCATTTCTGTATGTCTTAACCGGCCTTCTAATCGTTTTATTTTCTGGCTTTCATGGAGTTTCCTGGTTTTATTGCTCCTAAATATAACAACAGGCTAACACTCGGTTAATTCGTTAATTTCAAGTCAAATTTACTGTTCCTTGCAATACTCCCCTGCTCTACACGTTTTATCTTTTGCTTATTTATCCTTAATCAATTTTTTAATGATTCCTTGATAATACTTCTTAGTTCTTGCTACCATTGTGACGTCATCAGTATAGTTATAGTGATGCATTCCATTATGAACGTATTTCTAATGAACATTAAACTTTAAAAAATCAGCATGAAATTCATCGATTAATTAATTATCTTTAACAACATTTGTTAATAAAAAATTTACCGCTAGCAAATTCATAGCTGAAAGCAAAACAGCCTTCTCCGTTAGTTTTGAATTTCAGGTACCGGTTGCGTTTACGTATAATTGCAGAAGATTGATGCATGTCATCATATTTTACCAGATCGTGTTTCGCCATCGTGCATTGATTTGCATTCCATCCGTCGCAATTAATAATTTCCATTCTGCAAACTGCAAGTTGTTATATTTCCTTATTAACTTAATAAGAATTAAAAAAAAAAAACAAATATTTTAAATAAAGATCCTAAACAAATATTGCTGACATGAATTCAAACACAAAACAAGAAACGCTAAATAACTCAAAAAGTTTATTTTTTGTGCATTTGAAAACTTTATAAAATTGCACCGTGGCGTATTTTAATTGTATTCGTTTTTAATAAAATTATAATAGTAATAATAGGCCATGAAGGCAGTTGGCTTTTTCGCGCTTTTTTCAGCTATTCTAATTCTATATATTTTCCCCCAATTTTTGCTTAGTTTCCCTCACCTCATGCCTCATGGGACTCGTCCATCAACATCCTCTTTGTTATTCCGTGCTTCCCATGCAGGTTACCTGAATCTCAGCTTTATAATTATGGTCAGTTTATGTTTTTATTCGACGCTGTTCCTACTTTTTGTCACTTTCCCATCTTTTACTTTATTTTCATTTTGTCCGTTCCTTTGTCGCCTGCACCCTCACTGCTTTGAACTGTTATAAAATTGTTGTTTACGTAGGTGTCTAATGGAATTTGTAAGGATCATTTTCTTTATAAGCGATGTGAACCAAGTAAATTAAAAGATGAAGAAATAATTATTCAATTTTAAATTGAAAACTAAGAAAATATCCATGTTAAGATGTACTTAATTAAAAGTCCCTAGAAGAAATTCCATTCCACAACATAACAGTAAACCAATTTAAATCTAAAGATCGCTAGTTATTACATGTATGTCTTTATAACAGCCGTGTGAGAACTAAGAAATATTTTGCATCAACACAACAGGTTCTGATAATTTTCTCGCATTTTGTCCCTGTTATATAATATATTTCATCGGGCTAACATTACTGTCACATCTAGTTACCTCGAAGAATGGCTTCGGGCGCCCTCTACATTGTTTCAAACGTCTATAAGCGCACATGATGTTCAATATTGTGGGTACCGTTATAACTATATGTATTACCTCGACTTTATTTGCAGACGTTTGACTTGATTATCACAGAATATTTTTCTTTAATTAAACTCGTGGGAAACTTATTTTGGCGAAGTGCAGTGAAATTGGCAGGAAATTTATGCAGAGCGTTGTTAACGAGATCGGGAAGCGTTTAATTTAAACATTAAGTTTGTAGATTATGGTTAAAGCAAGGACTTAGTATCTAAGATAATTAGTATGTTTTATACGTTATTCATTGGTCAGTCTTTTACTGGGTGAGAAGTGATTTTTTTCAAATTAGTTTTCAATTATTTCTTATAAAAACAATTATTATAACAATTGACATTAATTACTGGTAAATAGAAGTAAAAATAAATTGACTTTAAATTATTAAATAAATTTACTTTTTATGTACATGACTAACTATAAATATATATATAATTAAAAAAATATTTGGAGAAAAATATCAAATACGTCTTCATAATTTAGTGTCTTAAACTAAGCGTACACCAACTGAATATAACATATATCATAAACCTCCACACAAACTACCACATACATTTAATAATTCTTCAGTAACATTGCCATTAAAACTTACATTAAGTATACTTTAAATGTTCCTTTGTCAAACAAAATTACACAATAAATTTGTCTCGGAGACTCGACGGTCATCCGATGCTAACGTTAACCGTTAACTTTTGAATTATTATCCATTGTTGACTAAAAATAAATAAAACTAAATTCTATAGTAATCGATGTCATAATGTGGGCGACAAATGACACCCTCACAAAAAAAAAACTGTACAACGAACCGTTGGTGTGACACTAATTCAAGACGAAAAATTACATTTTTCCAATAAAGCACAAAACGTAAAGTCAACATTTAACTTAACTTGAAAATTTGTTGCACACACTATGACCCAATCGTTAATCTCCTACACAAAATCGAACAAGCTCATAATTTGATTTCCCATCACGTTTCTAATGATTTCCAATTAAATGATAATCTTTTTTTTTTCAAAGAACTATGTGCTTCGAATCTGAACAAGCAAGCGGTAATTACAAAAGAAAAACAATTGAATTGAAAGGTAATACATACAAGTTTATAGATCGTGATCAGGTATAATCACCAATATCTTGAGATCAATTTCTGTAATAAAACTAAATGTTAATTGTACAAGAGTCGCGGTGTTTAGTTAACTTCGATCGATTTAATAAAGGTTCAATGCAACTGCAATAGTATTGAAATTGACATAATATATAATTCTAAAACAAGAAGAAAAAAATATAGATAAATAACAAAGAAGAAAATTGTCACGATAGTATCCAAAGAAAGCCTGCAAATCTTTGATATAAAAACATATCAGTAGACGAAATGTGACCAATTTTCGATTACGGAGCGAACCCAACACAACTCATACATTTATGCACTTGACAGGTGACATATTGCTCTGATATTTGTTAATGTAAATTATTTAATTATTATTATTTTTTAATTACTTTTTACTACTGCATATCATTTAATTATTTAAAATTGGAATAAGATTTGTACATGTGAGGATGGCGAATGAAACAAACATATTTGTAAAATAAATCAATATATTAATCAACCAAATTATTTACAAAATTATTATACCTCTTAATTACATTAAAAAGAAAATAATTAATAAATATTTACAATGAAATTCAAAAATGATTACATATTATAGTATCATGTATTTTTTAAAATAAATATTGGTATTACTTCAACTTCACTTTAATGAAAGTGCATGTTATGAAATGTCAATCGATATTATTGACGCAACAAATTATTTTGATAAAAGCAATCAAAATCTACTTCAAAGTAAGTACTGTTATTGTATAATTGATGATCATTGACCATACATCAATTGATCCAAAATTTAATTTCAGATGAATAAAATAATGTCAACACCATAACCTAACCTCAAATTGATTCAACGTAAGCACAACGTTTGGATATAAACACGACTATAAATCGTAAGTAAGCCTTTTATATCTAATTATAATCACATGTAACAATCCATCATACATTATAATCCTCAATTGTGTTTACAAAAATTAATATTACTTCAAAATATTTAAACAATTTTAAAAATGTACAATTATAAATCAATTCACCCAATTATTATTGAGTATCCTCACTCACTTACAATTAATGAGATTTTCAATCAATTTTCCGTAGCACAATCTAATTGACACAGGGTCTTCCCAGTTTTGTTCTTTTCAGAGGGGTGAGTCACAATACGACTGATGTTTTAACGTTGTGTTCGCCCTTTTAAAGGTAAATTCATTAATAAAATCTAATTCTACAAAAACCAAAATGTCCACAGCTCTCTCGTTGAGTAAAATAAAAGTTATAATTTAGTGGCTAATTGTAGCTTAAAATCAGAGCACTCATGCAATTTAAATTATGCAACCAAGTTCTCTTCATGACATTTTCGTTTACAGAACCATGGACAACTAAATTTTAAGATTCTACACACTTCATCCTCAACCAGGAATTCTACGGAGCGCATTTCTTTGACTAGTTATGTATTAAATTTATAAATAAATAATATTTTCACGTTTATGTTTGATTACACTATATCTTACAATTTAAATTATTATTACCATCTTTTAATTTGTCTATTTTAATTTTAATTTATTTTATTGGGAAATAACATAATAATAATACACAGACTTCATCTTTGGTTTTTCAACACACATTTCCAATTAAAGAAATGCGAATGCAAAGTCGTTAAACCAAATTTAACGCGCACTATAATAAAGTCTGTCCGATTCTGACATCGTTTTTAATAGGCAGGTAGGAAGGTAATAATTAGGTATATAATTTCTATATTTCCTTTAGAGTGCAAATAAAATTGTACAAGAGAAGCATAAATGTTCCACAACTTTTTAAAACAATTACCTGATCGACTTGTTGCGAATCATTTTTTTATATTATTATCTTTAAATTTATCCATGAAATTTTACGTTATTTTGTTTATATAACGCGATGAGTAGCAATTTTAATAGGCGAAAGCTGGCCTTCGACGATAAGTACATCCGCAAAAACGGTTGTTCAAATTGAAGAATTAAAAAAATATTTAAAAAAATTGTGGTACAAAGAGAAGGGGAAGGCCAAGAAAAAGCTGTGAAAGTAGAATCGAAAAGATAGGGAGTAGCAGAGGGAAGAACATGGAGGAGATGACACAAATGGCAATGGGCAGGAAAGGATGGAAAGAATGGACAATGAGCCATAAGGGTATAAGAAATTAAGAAAAAGAACATTTTCGAATGCTCGAAAAACACGAAAAAACACTTTTTTCTCCTCCATATGGTCAAACTGCATTAATACTTTCCGATCGACTCTTGTATCTTATAAATAAGGTTATGATCACAAAGTTGTTTCTATTAATAGAATATCTCGACAATACAAATTAAAATATTACTTTGAATTATAAGGTACGGGAAAATTCTTAATAAGCTTTGTTGCTTATTAAAAGTTAACATTTATTAACCACAATACTTAATTAATCATGCACTTTCACGTTCAACTACGTGACTAGTATCGATCATTATAATAAGTATATACCAGTTTCAATATTTTTAAATAATTAACAAGAGATTTTGCAAAAAGCAAAAAGCATACAATCTATTCTGGAGTTAAAATATCAAAATCAGACGCAAATTTTTCAAATCAAGAAGAAAATAACAAATATATATTATTAGTGTCAATTCTTGGTTGATAGAATACTTATCTTTTTTTTTTCTTTCTTTCTTGAGCGTGCAACCAATTAAAACGCAAGTTGTGCAATAAAATAAATTTATTACGACACACAATATTAAGAAATATAAAAATGTGTTTCGTGATCTTCGTCGGGTAATAAATATATTTGACGTTTGTTATTTATTCACTATGGAAACATTCTTTAAAAAGCATAGTTTACTATA
>JAFFZR010028755.1:0-10873 GCA_018397195.1 Lethrus apterus | reverse complement strand
CCAAATCTTTTTTCTCCAAATAAGATTTTCTTTCTTTAAGAAATAAATAGATTTTAAGAAAATGCATATCTTCTTGTAATATATAAATGTATATATACTTGAGCAATAAAATATTTACTTAAAACAAAATGTTTTATGTGTGTAGGAAATAAAACAATTGAAAGTTACTACGGAGAAACCAATTATACAATAAAACAAATGAAAATCTACAAATGTTGTAAAATAAATTTGGAATCGAGAAAAATTGCATTTTGTTCTTTTTACAAAGAATTTGGTGAAAAATATTCATTGCATTTCTCAAAACTCTCCTTGAGTTCTTTTTTTAAATTAATTCCACCGAAGATGGTAAAAACTTTAGAATACCATATATATTATTTAATATCAATTAACTGTGTATAATTCACGCTGGTTTAATTTTTTTTTTCAATTTCTTAAATTTAAAATTTTCGTTACACGCCGAAAACGAAAGTTTTCATTCAAGAAAAATGTTATACTCAAAAATATTTATTTAATCTAAGTATACGTACATTTGAAACGTTTTTCTTTGAAATAAATATTTAAACGTTATTCTGTCAAGAATTCAATAGTTTTAAAAACACATTTCAAGAATATACAGGTCATTCACGAAAATGGTTCGTTAGAACTTTTCCGTGTTCCAGAAATATATCAACTCTAATAACTTGGAATTATAAGCTAGACCAACTGATCTTTTATTCTAAATTATTGCCGCTCTCGTATCACTTCCGGTTGTACCGGAAGTGCATACCAACTTTGTTATTTAAATGGAACGTTATATTTTTTCATCGTTTTTCAGATTCTACTCACAATTCTGCACCAAAACTTACAAGAGTACCCTATACTAAAATCTAGCCGTTTTGGAGTTTTTTGTTGTTTTAAATAAATTTTACCAATTGCAGTGGTATATTGAAAATTCTGTATTTCCGGAAGTACTGCACTTGAAATCTTCATTTTTGGCATTTTGCTAATTGATACCATGGGCAACTGAATGGTGAAAGTTACCAGGAAGTATACTCAAAATTAGCGACAACTTTCAACAACTTCAAATCAGTAAAAATCAATTTTATTAAATGGAACCCCCTGTATATTATTGCATCTTTGAATGCGCTTATTAATTCTACATCGATTGTTATAAGGCATACAACCCATTTGTTCTAATAGTTTTTGAGTTATAAGCAATTTTCTAAATAATTCCCCTAAAAATGCCGTTTATGTCTTGCTCGCTAATTTTGAGCCGCCCTGTATACTTCCTGGTAACTTTAGCATCACCATTCAGTTGCCCATGGTATCAATTAGCAAAATGCCAAAAATGCAGATTTCAAGTGCAGTACTTCCGAAAATACAGAATTTTCAATATACCACTGCAATTGGTAAAATTTATTTAAAACAACAAAAAACTTCAAAACCGCTAGATTTTAGTATAGGGTACCCTTATAAGTTTTGATATAGAATTGTGAGTAAAATCTGAAAAACGATGAAAAAATATAACGTCCATTTAAAATAACAAAGTTGGTATGCACTTCCGGTACAACCGGAAGTGATTCGAGAGCGCCAATAATTTAGAATAAGAGATCAGTTGGTCTAGTTTATAATTCCAAGTTATTAAAGTTGATATATTTCTGGAACACGGAAAAGTTCTAACGAACCACTTTCGTGAATGAGCCTGTATATATATATTTTTTTTTGATCACCTGTTATGTCTGTTTAAATTAGTTAATTATTTTATTTAAATTTAACTAAACCTATCAAAGAAAAAAAGTCACGACGGATCTCTATACTTTGGAATGGACAAGTCTTGTTCCAAATGCTTGTAAAGTCACACAACCCAGAAAAATATTGTATTCTTGGCCATTTTTTTGTCCCACTTTTTGTGAAATTGAACGAGTGTTTGTAGGTTTTTGGTGCTTATTGCTCTTCACGATGGGGCGAGAGAAACTTGAAGGACGATCGAGGTAACAGACAGGCGTACTTCGGAACCGGTGAAACCTTTTTGTTTTCCCTTTATCCGGAACGTGCCAAATATCCTTGGGTCGGTATGGAAACGGACAAAAATGTAGAACACAGCGCCGAGTTGTTCATGGCCGCCGATGCAAAAATGATAACCATAGGCGGAGGGTGAGTAAATTTAATTAATATCTTGCTGCCTTTCTGAAAACACTAAACGTTTTTCAGTGAAGGTCAAGCGATCTGGATGGATGAAAACATCAGGTTTGGAAAGACAGACCGCTGTCAAACGTTCAACAATCCACCGTTGTGTCCAAGCGGAGATTTTGAAATAAGAGTATTAGAGGTATATGGTTTTGCCACGGAACACAACTAGCAAATGCAACGAGTCACATCGAACTAAAAATCCGAATCGCAACAAAGACGTTTCACATGATTAAGTCTTAACCAAAGGAAACTGTTTTGGTTATCGATTGAAAATACATATGTTTTGTATATACTAATTTGATTTTTGCTGCTCTCGAATTCGGTCATTTCGAGGGCTATTTTGATTTCATTCCAAACGCTTTGATTGTATACGTTACTATTTCAGAGCTATTGTTTATTTTGGAAATGTAAGAACTGGTTTCTGATAGAAAAATTAAACTGAAGGGGCACGCACGATTAAATTTAATGACAAATGCTAGAATCTAGTCTTTACAGTTTATTATTAAAATTATTAATTTAGTGTACGTTTGTCTATTATATTGTTATTATGTAACTGGTGCAATAACTTTAATTTAAGAGCATTATAACATTTCTTGTATATATAGGTACATGTTAATTTGTATATTTTACATTTCTCTATCCATCCCATTGTAGGTTTATTTGTGTATATTATAACATATGAACTGTTTTATATTTTTTCATCGTTCAGTTGTACATTTAATTTTGAACGGCAACTATGTTCGCAGAAATCATACACAGAACTCCAGTTACAACAACAAACGATTAATTTGCTTTTATGTCTGTGAATAGTTGTCGAAAAATATCGTCTAGTGTGCGTCAAACTAATATAAATTTCTCCCAACATCAATAAGTACTGTTGCAGTAAATATTTAATTACATTTGATTGTTTCATGTATTTTTGTATTTATATGTTATTTGTGCTTTCGTGGACATTTCGATAACTTGATTCTTTTCTTAGATTTGCAAAGTTCACAAAATGTATGTTGATTTCAAGAACTTGTCGGCTCACAAAATGATTATGGTTGTTGCATTCCTTATAGTTACCATATATTTCAAACGTTTATATTGGTGTTAAAAGTAACTGACTTGCATGTAATATTTTTATGGCATATTGCCTTGTATATTCCAACACATAAACATCACTGCCCTGTGTGAATCAAAAGTGACATTCAAATAAAATGCATATCTAGTTGTTGCTATTAAAATGAAAGCACATTTTTTCTTGAATACAGATATTATGTTTGAATGATATTTTGAATACGAATATGAAACAACCATTTTAATGAAAATAGTTAATTGTTTAAAATAAGGAATATGAAGCAACCTTGCTAATGTTTTTGCAAATGCCAATAATTTACAAAAAGATAGTAAAGTCCATATTATTTGTGTTAATTTGATTTCCGCGTTTTTCTAGCACTCTTAGAACATCATTAAATTTATAAATGTAGCTACCTACACACTTGATTTGGATTTACTGCCATTTTATTTTTAAAGTAATGGATGCATATTTCTTATGCAATTTAATTTTGTTATTCACAAGGGCGAGTGTAAACTATTTAAACTTTGAAGCTTATTTTATAATGAGTTTATATGAGCAGATTGTAATAGACTGCCTTCTCTACAAATGATTATTTCATAGATGATACTCGTTTATAGAAATAAAAGTTATGTTATTTTTTATTACTCCTATCTTTTTTTTACAAATTGTCAATTATAATGTTGTGTTAGTTTATCTCACTATGAAATAAGTTTCGTAACAGTTCCTTTTTTGTTTTTGTTGTAATTTCGATGTCGTATTGTGATAAATGTTCAAGTAGTTCACCCCCTTTGTCATATGCCTTTTCATTCTATGTATTAACGCTTATTGTATATTTTCTGAATGAAACATCATTACTGCGATAGTTTATTACATATTTGTATTTCTCTTTGTACAAACATGTTGTTAAATATTAGTTTCGCTTAGCCGTAGTCGTTATTTAGAAACAAATATATATATATATATATTGTTGGTAAGCAATAACCAATGTGATAATTTACAATTAGCAGAATTATTTATGGTAAATGCAGCCGAACCAAATGTTTTATTCTCATTTCTGTTCTCTTTTATTTGTTACTTTGTTATGCTGTTAATTGCTTTACGTTATCGTTTCAGGAGGAAATGTGGCTGTAATTTGCTGTACATTTTTCTGTTGTGTATGTAGTTTTCAGTTAGGTCTGTGTAGAATGTATTTTTAGCTTGTATTTTCTGAATGTTTAAACATTCTCTGACTGTTACAAAGTTACCAGTCATATTTGTACTGATGTATTCACAGTAAAATGTATCAATCTCGATAAGGTTTTTGCTTAATGTTCCAAATCGTGAATTTGCTACAAAATGTCTTCCGCAGCTACCGTCTTTCGATAACAAGAGCGCCATCTATCGTGTGATAGTGAAATAAAAACAATGCAATGCCATCTGTGTTACAGTAGTCAAACTAAATTATGTAAACACTGCAATTTAATAGCAACATGCTGTTGGCACTACACTATATTCCACTATTATGCGACAGCGCTATGTTATTTAAAGAACCTAACGAAAACTAAATTTCTTTTTGAAACAACAGCGCCATCTATCGCACGATAGTTGAATAAATCATATTTGGCGCCAGTGGGGAAAACAAGAGCGCCATCTGTTGTATGGTAGTGGATTAAAAACAGTGCTCTGCCATCTGTTTTACAGTAGTCTAACTAAATTATAATCACTGCCATTTAATAGCAACATGCAGTTGTTTTCGTTAGCTACTTTCTTTGAATAAGAAGAGCGCCATATATCGTATGGTAGTGAAATAAAAATGCTGCTATGCCATTTGTGTTACAGTAGTCGAACTAAATTATGTAAACACTGCCATTTAATAGCAACATGCTGTTGGCACTATACTATATTCCACTATTATGCGACAGATGGCGCACTAAGCGCTTTGTTATTTAAAGAACCTAACGAAAACTAAAATTCATTTTGAAACAACAGCGCCATCTATCACACGATAGTTGAATAACCATATTTGGCGCCAGTCGCCAAACTTAAATTTTGGTCGCATTTTTGTTACAAAAGTAGCCATTTTCGCGATTTATCGCCTGGCAAGCCAAATGTACATACTTTTATTCAAGCATAAACCAATTATAAATAAAAGAAAAAAAGATTTATTCATTAAAAATATGACATACTTCCATGTTGTTTACATATTACAGAGAACAGTTGTTATTAATATTTATAAACTATCAAATTGTCTTGAATATTTGCAACAATTAAAATCTTTAAACTTCAACAGTTATTACTTCATACCGTGGATTATTATAGAATTGTTAAACATCTATATTTATACATATACAATATATTTATAATACAATATCGGCATAACAAATATTTTCCTCGATAGGCCAAAAACAATCTCAATTCTAGGTCTCTTATACAGAATTCATATAATATGGAATGTCTAACATACGGTATATACACAAACAAAAAAATAAGCTGCCTTACTAAATAAATAATTTAAAGAAACATGTTAAACTTGTACAACCTATTTATATTACCCATCGTTTTTCAATTAAAATATTACATAAAAATAACAAGATTTATTTAATAGTCAAATATTACTATTTTCTATATAGTTTGAGCTCTTTCATTTGTAGACATACATAACAGGTCACTATACCTACATAAGCCAACAGGCACTTTCACATCACTTTCGAAACTTGATATAGGTACTAATTTGTATCATACGTTCTGTACTACAATTAATATTTATTTATATAAGCAGTTATTTGCCGACACCAAGCTGATGAAAAAGGGCATCATCAGCTTATATTGTAGAGATTATGGATCCACTTTTTGAAATACATTAAGAAGAAATGTATGTTCATAACAATTTTTTTTGCAAATGTAATATATAAATTAGTTAACTTATGGCCGTTTGCACCTGTAATAATTAAAATTTCGTAAACTTCCTATTAAAGTTAATTACTGAAGTCGTTGTACCATCTCATTCTGTCTTTTCAAAAATGGCACTTTACTGTTAAATACAAGTTAAACCGTGGAACAAAAAGGGTTTAGTTTAGAGCCAATTTAACTGGCAGTTACAGACTGTTGCAAATAGTTTAACGATTTAATTTTCGTTTAACATTTAATTGTTACAGGTGCAAACGGCCATTAAAAGCTACAGATTTTAGTTACACTGGTGAAATATTTTCTGGCTTTTTAAGTTAATAATCACCAAAAACTCCATGATTTATATGCAAATTTTTGTGGCATAACAATTTTAGCATAACCATGCATATATGAACATGGTATTACAAACAACTCCTTATAAAGACAGTCTGATATGAGTATTGGAATCTCTTGTTTCCAGGTAATAACTCAATGTGAATGTATACACAAAAATCAAGGTCTTAATTGATACATGCTAATTCTTAGATATTAATTGTTAAAAGATAAATGTTAATTTTTGGATATATTTGACAATCAAAACGTAATTCCAACTCTGTTTAAAGTTTCATCAAACAAAGTGCCCTGAACAAAATCCTAAATCAATAAAAAAATTTACAGGATTTATAAAAAATGTCAATAAACGCCTTGAAATGTGAAATAACCCTAACCTAAAACGAAATAAAAAATAATTTACATACTGAAAATGAAAATCAATATTTAAATTTAATCTTTCATAAATACTCTTCATATTTATAAATAACTCGCAAACCATCGACAACACAAACAATAAGGATCTTACGTCCAATTTGAGATCTAAACTATCAGAAAGAAACGAATCATGTGGCATAAAACAAAACGTATTTTCTAAAAATGGCATCGGCACAAAGTTAATCCAAAAAAAAAAAAAACATATCAGTAGCGTATTTACAAGGCATATAGAAATGGAACTTTAGATAATTTCATCTTTAGAAAACAAATGTTTAGTATGTTTGGAGAAACTTATATTAGACCGCCCATACTCTTCAAAACAAATATGTCCTAGACAAAGCAAACAATATTTAGTTATAAATAAGAAGCAAACATATTAGCTGCTTTCCGAACGTCGCTGGAAACAGATCCAGTGCAGTAAAAAACGTATAAAACGCTTTCCAATAGATTTGACAACTGCACCGTTTAGTACAGATACAGGTAATCCCCTTTCCCTCAAGCACCTATTCAAACTAGGTGCAGATGTTTATATTTTGCGTTTGTGTCTTTATTGGTGAAAAATTGCTTCAACAGTTTATCCATTTTTAATAAAATACTGTTTTAACTATTTCTAACAATTTCATTTAATTTTAAATTGAAATTACACTTTAACGTAAAACAAAGGTTATGTTGTTTGTTTACTAGTTAGTTGTGCGCATTGCGCTTTCCAGATGCAAGTTATCAGTACCTGTACTGTTCTGTTCTGTGCAGTTCCAAACGGAGCTGCACCGATGACGATTGGAAAGCAGCTATTAAGTTCCATACAGTTAACAAATTATATAATATGAGAGGACAATGTTAAACATTTAAAAGCTTAAGTTTACTGGCCCTTATGATATTTTTTTGTGAACATATTTGCTTCTCATTTAATGTCTCCACTACCTAGCATCAAATTTAAAAAAATAAAAATATAAACTAACAGAACAGCATAGATTGCAATAATACCCAAATGTAAAATATAATTTATATAAAGTATTTAAGAATCACAGAGCTTATTTAATAATAACCTTAACGGGCGAGAAGAAACACATCGACAATAAATGATGAGAAATGTCTTATGTGTCCGTGTGATTTTCCAGCATGTCTGTAAGAAAGACATCGACGGAACTCTCACCTATCAATCGAAAGAAAAACAAATGTTCCAAACACTTCAAACCTATCGATCTCAGCGCAGGCAAACGTAACAACAGCTTTGCAAATCTACCTCCTTCGTGTGGATGTGTCGCTCTTGTGTATTCCT
Source organism: Lethrus apterus (assembly GCA_018397195.1). Taxonomy (NCBI): domain Eukaryota; kingdom Metazoa; phylum Arthropoda; class Insecta; order Coleoptera; family Geotrupidae; genus Lethrus; species Lethrus apterus. Next base: position 2,732 of record JAFFZR010028755.1, on the reverse strand, counting down.
CTAATACTCCATAAACTTTTTCTCGTAACATTTCGACTTCTGCTACTGATTTCAATCCTCTTACATCTAAAATTAAATTTATTATTTATTTATTATATATTTAATATGCTATTCCTCACCAGGATTGTATAAAATAATTGTTCGGAGACATCCCAATTCTGTCTTATCCATATTCATATCTCTCATTTTCGCTACTAATTCAGTTAACACTCTATCATATATACCACCAACGCCAAACTGATGAGCTGAACTTCTAAAAACGAAATATTATCTACTTTAGCAACTTTAACAAAATTTATGCAAAAGATACTGAAACACATCTTTAGTTATTTAATATATTTGTATATCGTAATAAATATATTTTTATTACACATTTTATATGTTATCTACGGATTGTTATGATTCTTACCTGTGAATAGTAAGTCCAGTGGATAAAACAATGCCTTCCTTCGCTTCAATCGACCGATGTGAAAACGCAGCGATTAAGAGTTCATTCCACCCGGCACGCAACAGCAACACCTGATCTTGAACTGGTAGTGACGTGAAATGAGGGATGTGCTTGGCCCATTCCACCAACTGTAACAGCTGTTTATTCGTTGCTTGACAAATATTTGTTACTGGATTCTAAAAGTACAAATTGCGTGACTTTAATCATATAAAAGTAAACACACCACAAGATCGATTGATCAGATTACGATATAATCAGCGTTTTCATCAAGAAATAAAAGAATAAATAAAAGAAAAACAATTCAAATAGTTCCAGTTGGCGAAAACTCCGAAAATACACGGCAGTCTAAAATCATTTTGATGAAAACTAAAACTTTTCTAAGCTTTCATCCTCAGATGAATCAGCTCTGGGTAAAATAATTTTGGACTACTATGAAATGGTGTGCTACTAAGATGAAGTTTTTCAATACCTCATACTCAACTTGCTGCTCCTCTTTACAATCAACTCTCTTTTCTGCTTCGAGTATTCGTTCAATGGGCATGTCAGTCTGTACGTTAGATGTTGATTCGACCTCGGAGGTATCTCTTTCTTTCGTCCTTTGTCTTTCTTCTTGTACTGCCTCTCGTTTCATTCCCATCGTGAGACATTTTTGATATCGACAATACTGACATCTAGAAAAAAAGAAATTTCTCGGTTGGGGACAATTTTAATCTAAAAAAAAAAAAAAAAACAATAATACTAACCTATTTCGTTGCCGTTTGTCTATAATACAACTTTTCTCTTCCCTGCATGCGTATGAGAGATCCTTACGTACAGTCCTTTTAAAAAATCCTTTACATCCTTCACAACTGTAAAAAAAAAAAAAAAACTATATTAAGCGACTAGATAAATTATTTTTCATATATTTTCTTAACTATTTAAACAAATGCAATTAACTTTTTCAAATAAAATTCGTTCTCAGCCCTGACAAGTTCTTAGAACTTAGGGCATAACGAGAGAGGAAAACGAGAAAGAAATAAAAAATAAATAAAACGAACAAAGCACTCAAGTCGTTTAAACAAAAATTGTTTTCAACAAACAGTTGAAATTAGTTCATAACACGACGATCCATCATATCCGCTCGTCAATTGTTTTCTTTACAACACATTGACCCAATCAAAAACTATTTTCGTTGAAAATAAATCGGAAATAAGTTCATAAAAATTGATCAAAAAGACTATATTATACTGTTTGACACACAAAGTTCTATTTTTAACGAGGAGTATTAAACGCTTCCGGTCTAAACGGAAATAACTATAAGCGAGTAGGTATGTTTTTCAAAGTGATCAGTGTGATCACAAAACTTGTTTTTTTTTGTAGCAAATGTTTATGTAATTTCCATGCAAATTTTTCGACTAGAGGTCGTTTGGAACGGCCCGCGTGAACAATTTACGGCCGCATAAACGTGTCGGTCATCCATATGCGAATGTGTAACAATGTCATTATGGAAATGAGATGCTGTACATCGTCGTTTGCATTCGGCCTTGGCGTTGGTGCGCATATTTCGTATATCATTAAAATCGCGTGTCATAAAATTAGATATTTTGAGAATGTTTAAGTGTTTTTAAAGGTTATACGAAATTCATTCTTTGCAAAGGAAACAAGTTTTATTTTTGACCCCTTTCGTTTTTCGATCGATTTATCTTTTTTTCTAACTTGATATGATTGGTCGTGTCTCTTAATTCGGTTATTTTCTCCATTTCCTTTCCAATAAAGTATTATATCTATACTATGTTCGTAAATTCGGAGGAGTAAATGCATAAGCCAGAATTACACTGGAACAATTTTCGAACTTAACGTTCGTTGGCCAACACTGATTGTATTATTTAGACGTCCAATTCAGTTTGTTTGTTCAGTTATTGTTAGATGCGATTTCATGTTATTATCTGCTAGATTTTGTGTATTTCTCCTATCTTTCATTATAAAAAGTTAATAATACACACACTTTCTTTTGAATATCTGCAATCACTTTTAAAGGAGAAAATTTTAATAAATTTTTAATTTCTAAACATATTTTTTGTTTGTTTATTAATAACTATTTACTACTATTTACCAATCAAATAATTGAGTCCTCTAGTTTCAAAACCCCCTAAATCCATTTTTAATGTTATATGAGTTAGATAGCATAACAGGATCCTTATGAAAATCTCTACTGATTTGTAAACTATAATAATGTCAAACCCACCAAATTCCATTTAGAATTCACTGTTAAAATTTGACTTAGTTTCAAACGCCACCAAATCTG
>JAFFZR010028754.1:0-10880 GCA_018397195.1 Lethrus apterus | reverse complement strand
TTCGATTAAAATTAAGGTAAGACTGTCAATACATTCTGTTTCAGTTACATATAACGTTTACCTTTCAGTTTTAGTTAAAAAAAAATTGTATTTACTTCTGAGGAAGATGCTTTTATTTCAATGTGAGTAATAAAATAACGTCTAGGGATTTATTTGTTAGCATATACCAATCTGTATATTTGGTTGCCTACGGTTCGCATCTTAATCATTTTTGAACACCCGGTACAGGTGTCCACGGAAAAACGAAACAGCCTCAATATCTAAGAATTTAATTTTTTTTCTTAAAATCGCCGAAACAAGCTAATTTCTCGAAGACGAATCGATGGATTTCAAAAATTGATACACCGTTGAAATGCAAATTACTTAAGCTTTTAAATGAGGTATCACTCAACCCCTAGTGTAATTTAAGAATTTTAGGGTTGGAACCCCTGCGGCTGGGGGGTTGAAGATATGGCGATCATTTCTTCGCCAAAAGTTATCTCCCATCGATCTAAAGTTTACGTGTTACGGCGATTTTAAGAAAAAAATTCAGATTCTTAGATATTGAGGGTGTTTGGTTTTTCCGTGGACATACGTTCCTTGAGACATTTTAATAAAACCAAATTCTTGAAAGGAGTATTACGCGATTTTTTTCTGAAACACCATGCACATCAATCAATTTTTATTAAACGAACAAAAAATGTTCCATATCATTCTCTGGTTTTTGTCAACGGTTGAATTTGTATGGTACATCACGCCCAGCGTTTGGTAACTTATGTGACCGGGGCGTAACCTTCCGAAGATTTTTACGCACATAAGCCACAGATGTGTTGGACCTCCAAAGAATAATTTATTATTTTTCGGGGCGTAAAGTTCTCGTTGTTTATTGACAACGGAGGACGAAAAAGTTATAACGACAGTTTTTGTTCGATGTTATTGTGTGAACGAAGTATGCGGGAATCGTGTTGATGAGACCTATAGGTCGAAACTGGTCAATTTTTTGATCATTAAAAATTTTCCAATTTTCGTTCAAAATACTTCAAAATTCTTCACACGCCTTAAATGATAATAATAAAAAAAAAAAAATAAAATAAAATAATATTACACGTATTTATTGTGTGATCGTAAAGCATTGTTTAGTTTCAACCTTGTTCGAGTTAATAATGTTTACCTTGCATTACGTCCCAAGTGATTACCTTTACATTGTTTCGAAACAAAGACGTGTCTTCATCGACCCATTATTGTTATTATTTATTATTATTAGAAAGGATGATGTGATTTTATGTGACTTGCATATCGAATAGCAACTTTTTTGCACGATAACGATCACCAAAGATTATAAAACATTGTTTTTTTGTACTCAATCAATAAATTGTTTAAAATTAGAAACATTAGAACATTTTATGGATCCAACACAAAAAAAAGTAATGCGTTCATATGTTTCATAAAACCGCTTGGGAATGTTTACACAGAAAAGTAAACAAATTTAACGACTTCTTGCAATTAAATGTTATGCAATATGGTCGATTTTTTTATAAATTTAAATAGCTTAAACACACATGGGTATTTAAGAAAAATATTATTTCCCAAAATTTAATAAAGCCATATTAAAAATATCATTATTAATTTTTTTTTTTTTTTATTTCTGACAGACGACTTTCTATTCTATTGGAATTTTTATGTTTCTGTTGAAAAAATCGCATATTAATTCAAAAGGAAATGGCGTGACGTCAATTGAGGGAAAACGCCCGCGCCGATGGTATTTGCTGGTCGGAGAAATTAACTAATTTTATATCTATTTACGTTTGAAAAAATGTTGATCTGGATCATTCGTTCGGAACGTAATTAAACAAAAAAATAAATAAATAAAACGAATTAATGGTTCACGCGGTGTTCAATATTTAAAACAGTGGGAGCCCATACGAAAGGGAACCAGTTGGAATTGGAATTGTAGATTTTTTTGGTGAGGATATCATTTAGAAACCTACGACTCGCCACGGTTAAAACCATAGGATTTTAATATAATTTAACCCTGTAGGTGGCGGATTTGGTATTTTAACCCTTGAGATTTTTTTTTATTATTTAAACTGAACACATCCATCACGTACTACGATTCAACACACACACAGCGTCATAAAATAACAATTAAAAAATTATTTATGATTATTTTCATTTAAAATTTGAAATTTTTTGAAAATAATTTGTTTTTAAAGATTCATTCTTTAATAAACAAATCAAGGTTTACGATTTTATGTCTCATTTTGTCGTGTTCATTTGTTTCCATCATTTATTTCTTTTTTTTTTGACATTTAGATGTTCAAATTTTCTATAAAGTCGTCTATTTTTCGTTTTGGGAAAGCCGTATAAATGCGGCAGAGATGAGATTCTTAAGGAAAATATAACGAAAAACAATGAAGGATAAAATCAAAAAACGAGGTATTTAAAGATCATCTGGGAATAAAACAGGCAACAAATAATACAAGAGAGGCAGTTGGGATGACGAAGAACATGGATAGGCGAGGTCGCAGAGAAAAGAAACATAGACTGGAAAAGGGCGAAAGAGTTATCGCAAAATAGAAGAAGAATGGGGACGAAAAATAAAGAAGAATGGAAAAAGAAAATCAACTTAATTCAATAGTCTTACACATTTTTTGAAAATTTAAACTGAAGATAGAACCGGCGTTTTTGCGGATTTGGGTTCGGGCCAAGGTCAGCTATCAGCTATTAAAATAGTGTGACTTATTTCAGAATGATTTTAGTTTTCTCTTCGATGTATTTAATAATTTTTAATCTTTATTATTTTTTTTATTTAAAGATGTGTGGCAACTAATTTTTTTTATTCATTATGAGATAATCAACGTGAGAAAATTTTAAAATTCCATTTAGGTTTTTTTTACAATGTTCGTTTTGTCTTGAATCATTTAGTTGATTTTTTATTTTTGATCTTAAAAAATTTCCATCGCCCATAACACACAAAATCCTCAGTTAATAAATGAAGGCAATCAATCACACGAACATCTTGTGTTACACCTGGCCGGCGTTAGAAACATGGTCTTTACAATCTAATGGAGAACAGTCGAGTTATCTTCGAAAATCATCAGAAAAATAATAAAAAAATCTGTCGAGAAGAAACAACAGCTGCACATTGATTTAGTGGCGTTGATACGCAACACATTAAAATATGATGAATACGGTTAAGAAAGGGCAGGATTTTTTCACAACAATGCTCGAGAGATCCATTACGGCCTTTTGTGCGGTCTTTGACTTTTTGTGGACGCGAACCGATATTTACCCAAGAACTTGATCCCGACAACAAAAGCTCAGTCTGTGAGAATTCGTCTTATTTGCACACTATTCGAGATTTGAAAATATTCTGTAGATAAAAAATTAAATAAACTGCGAAAAGATGGTTCAGGAAAATATTTGTGGGCTTTGCATTTTTCAAATTTTTTGGGTTTTTATTAAATTTATCACAAGGATTCCGCAAGGTCGACATTTTGGACCAAATCTTTTTATTCATATTTAATCCAAGTATCATCAACGTCGTTTATTCAATCGTGTTCGTTTAAAGATGAACGTAAAAAGTTGAACGAAGCTCCTCCAGAACGGCAAGAGGTCGGGGTCATCCAAACAATGAGCCGAGATTAGTACAATGGCAACACATGCCTACATTAGACGGAGGTATAACTAACGCATTTATTCACGGCTTTTGTAATCGATTTTCAGGGCCGATCGTGACAAAGAGCCTAAGAATGGTCTCCTCATACAGAAAAGTCACCAGGCATAACGATACATCTCATTCGACCACAATTCTAATTCTTTAAGTCCATTGAAAAGTGTTTCGGGATCTTTTAAAGACGTACGTATACGCAACGCCCATAGATTTAAATAAAATATAGATTTCTTTTCATACGTAAGATAATGAGTACTCAATTTTTGTAGGAAAGATTTTCATTTAAGACAGACCAATTTGACGAAATGCAAAGAAATTGGTCGAGTTTAATTGCCTTTAGCAATCATTCAGAACAAAGCATCACAGTCTACGATAAACGCACTCTACATTTTTTTAAATCTGTGGTTGGTAAGGAATTGATTGACTCAAACGCATCATTTTCTTTCTTTGGGGCAAAAGACGTATCCATATCTCACATTAATGCGGTTAAGGGACAGATGTTTCCGTTTCTTGCAGAATCGAGGAGGACAATTTAAATGACCGGAGGACTAATATTGACGGTTTCATTTTGGGCGTAACGCGAAGCGGTTGCAAATTTTTCGACGTTCATTCTTGTAAATGTCGGTCTTTGTCGGCGTTGATTTGTTGCAAGAAATTTTTCTTTGTATCGAAGTTTGAACGCTTCAATTTACAATCGAAACAAATTTTTCCAACATGTTTATCTTATATATCCAGTTTTTGAAATAAAATATTTAAGTGCAAGCCAAGAAAATTGAAAAAGTTTACAAGAAAACTGCGCAAATATTAAATATAAGAAAAAATATATAAATTTATAAAATTTTGTCGGAAAGACTTGGGTTGGTTCGACTTTTGAAATATTCATTTTTCGATCATTGTTGCTTCATTGAACAAATTTTTTTTAGTATCGAAATTTGAACGCTTCAAGTTTAAACTTGAAACAAATTTTTTCCAACATATATCCAATTTTTGAAATAAAATGTATTAGCCAAGAAAATTGAAGAAATACAAGAACACTATGTAATTTTATTATTTTTTTTTAGAATTTTGAAAAGACTTTGGTTGGTTTGGCTTTTCAAATATTCATTTTTTTTTATCATTAATAGTTGTATCTTTATAAAAAACTTACTGAAATGAAAACGTAAAAATTGGTTACAATTTTAAGATATTCAGGATAATACATTTGGAAATATTAATAGAAAGAAGAAAGAAAAATAAAAAACATATATAAATTTCGATAATTTATTGAAATATGAATAGGAAAATCTAAAAAAATTGGAAGAAAATGTAAGTGAAAAAAAGATCTCTGGAATTAAGAGAACTTTAATAAAAAAAAATAACAATTTTTTTCAAACTGTTAGGAATGAAAATTAAAAGCTTAAACAACCCAACATTTGTTTTATTAAAACAAAATTAATTAACTTTTGTTGTATATTGAGTGCAAAGCAGCAATTGGGTTGGGTTAGGTTGGGTTTAGTGAGTAATAGAGAGAGAGAGAAAAAAATACAATTAAAAATAAAAAATCGAAATAAATGAAATGATGAAAACAGAAATAAATGAAATGAAAAGGTAAATAATGCAAATTGTGACGACGATTTTTAAAAATTTTTTTTAATGCGAAATGGAAATGGAGTCAGATTGTAATTTATTCATTAAAAAAAAAAGATAAACGAAAAACCGGACAAATCACAAGAAAAATAGAAGACCAATTTTATATAAATTTTTTGTAAAGTTTTATAAAAACCCAAACCCAGGCTTCGTTTGCTTTCTATTCTTTTCTATTTCCCATTGTCTTCTAAATTTTTCAGGTTTTCCTAGTCTTTTTCCATCTTATTCCAATTCCATTTTCCAAGTGCACATTTTCACATTCTTCTATCCAATCTCGCCAATTATTTTCCTTTTACAGCACAAAGCAAACTTATCAGGACTGAGAGGGAATTTCGGTTGCAGCCAATACAGACGTTACCAACCTATTCCAACATACATTGCAAGGATTAGGGAAACATGGAAAAGCCAATCAGAATAATCGGTTGCAAGACTAACTCATAGTCAGAAACAAATTTGTGATATAAATTTCCAATGACCCAAGGTAGGACTTGAACTAGGCCTTGAGATTACTAGCCTACTGACTAAGCCACTAGACCAATAATCCCATCATGAAAAAATTATTAGTGAAAGAAAGGTGTCTTTGGAAATAAATGAAAATTGAATGTTGAAATAATGTGGATTTTGGAGTTTTGATAATTTTTATTTTGAAAGAAAATATATGAATGATGCTCAAGAAGAAATGAAAACTAAACAATATAAATATTGAAAAATAGAAAAACGAGTTTGGATAAAAAAATGAAATAATAAAATTTGCAAAATTTGTTTTTAATAATTTCAATCCGTCAGAAAAAAAAAATAAAACAAATGTCGTTTTGAATTGTAAATTCGTATTGCACCTGTCGACGTCATTTACTACCGTTATCAAATTGCCAATCTGGCTCGACCCACTCGAAAATCTTACACCCCATAAATCTCAACACGTTAGAAATCGTTGTTACTTTATCGCGACGAAGAATCGCATTCGAGACTCATCCACCAAAAGAAGCGACGAAGAGAGACGAAACCCGTTTGAATTTTGTACCCGAAAACGTTTACCATTTGTCGAAACGGCACGCAAAGTGCCTTTAATGGTCGTTTCTGATCTTTATCAAAATCTGACTCGACTACTTGATTTTGTGCTCGCCGGGCGATAAAACACCCTAAAATTCCCCAAATGAAATTAATACTCGCCGTAAAAGTTAATCGATGCACTAAAAGTTTAGTATTACGACAGATGACTGCGAAGACAAGTCGAGCATTGTGTGCGGTAATTATTACGAGCTCGATCTTTAAGTGTGTGCTTTTAACTTTGGTCGCGTTAATTACCAAACAAAAAAATTTCAAACAGGCGAGCTTTTGTCGCTGCAATTTTTGTTTTTTAGTTTCACTACTGTTTATTCAATATGAGAACAATGTAAAGACTAATGGGACGTATCCTGTGCGGCACAACTATTTAGTCTTTCGAGCATAAATCTTTGATGTGTAAACACAATTAACTTTTTTTTTTAATTAAAAAACAATAATAATCGAGAGCGTCAAAGGAAGAAATTAAAAAATTGTACCAATACAGCCTGCATTTTCTACTTTTTTTTTTGACATTGTTGTGTGTACATATTTTCTTCTTTCATGCAAAATAATAAAATTATTAGCATTTGAAATTACATACATCCTTTTAGATAGTTACATCTTATTACATCCAGCTTCTTCTTCATTGCCCGCAGATCCCTAAGCTTTATCCTGTTTCGCTTTCTCCAAAGTCTTTTCGTTTTCCTTTCATCCTCCGTCCATCCTTTAGAATCCGTCATCCTGTGCCCCCATGCATCTCTTTCTTTCCTGCACAAGCTACTCGCGCCATCTCATATTTGTTAGCTCCGTCTTCATTCTGTGTTCTGGCTTCCTCATACACAGATTTCTTTGTATTTTCTGTTATAATTGGCCTTCTAAATTTTTTTTATCTTATTTGCCCGTCCACCTACTTCCACATCCACCGTGGGAGAGGCATCTATTTCCTGGCTTGTCTTCCTTTCCAACTCATTTGCCGACTATCCTTGTCTTTCGTATATTTCGATTCCCTGTTCTCCCATTTTCTTAATTTATTATCTCCTGCAACACCTTCCTTTTATAGTTTTCTGCGCATCTATCTCTCACTTTCCATTTATAGCTCGCCACCATCTCCCCTGTTTTACATTCTCTCTCTTCCCGTCTCTTGTAGAATGATGTACTTAGGTGTTAACGTCTTAAGCTTTAACGTTTTCTTCAAAACTTTGTGCTGCATTTTTTCTAACATTTTATGTTTTCTCACCACGCCCCATACATACTCCTAATGCAGCTTTTCCACACCCCCATTATCTCCTCCATGTTTCCTTCTCTATCTTTCCGTAGCATTCGCCTTAACCCTTCTGCCTTGCTTTTTCACTTACGTACCTGACGTGTTCCTCAAAGCTATCGTTCTCTCATTTCCTATATCTCTTCCCCTTTCCACTTAATCTTCCTCCTCCTTTCCTGAACGCAATTACATTTGCTTTCTTGGCCTCCGAGCTTCTTTTTTCCCAGAAATCTCTCCTAGTCTTGCTACCATTCCCCTTAGCTTCATTTTCCGCCAGCAGGACGAGGGCAAAATAATTATATGTTTCGTTAATCCAAAAAGGAAATTTAATTAAATTAATAATTTTTTTGAAATTAACATCTTGCCCACACATCTTCTATTCCACAACGTGGGCGCGTTCAATACTTTATCCACCTCTGGATTAGTGTGTTTCCCGATTATGGAAAAAATTGACGTCATTCATTTTTATTCTTTAAAAATATTAATTTTTTTTAATGGTTTGGAGCTTATGAACGATTAGTGTGTTTCCCGACTATGGAAAAAATTGAACCTTATTCATTTTTTTTCCTTTAAAAATATTATTTTTTTTAATGGTTTGGAGTTTATGAACGAATTTATAAAATTTAGAATTTTTGTTTTATTTTTTTGATTTAACGTCAATTCCAAAAGTTTTTCTCTCCGTTTACAATTTTGAAATTTCGTAAAAAGATTTTGGAACCAATTTAAATTTGAATTAATTTAATTAAAAAAATACAGTACAATCTGAGCACGTAAATCTCAAGTATCAACATTGAAATAATATCGAGCAACTTCGTGCGAAAACACAGGCGAAGAACGTGACGGAAAGACCGATTCGTTCACCATTTCCGAAGAAGAAGCTCCTCACGATCGACCGTTTTCCCACGCGACGTTCCTTCCACCTCGATACACGAACGTACTAAACACAATCAACGAGAAGAAGACCTCGCTAAACGGTGCAATTTAGAACCTGTTTTCTTTCATTGGGTCTCCGCTTCCATTTTCCTCAGCTCGAAGATTCATAATAATCAATTTAAGCGCCACTTAGCGACCGTCGTCTGCTTAATTCGAGCTTAAATTGACCAATTATGTCGAGGATTGCGTTAATTTGGATTTTTTTTCCGTCGACGAAGCTCAGTAATCAAATCATAGAAAATCACGGCACGCGGCTTGAATTACGTTATAAATTTTTGCATTTTAAAGTTGTTTAAAATTTTGCAAAAACCGTCAAGTTTGAGATTTGTACATTTTATAAAAATTATTTTAATAGGCTTAAAGGGTTTCAATTATTACTATTATTTTTAATCCCAATATAAAGACAATTAACAGTTAAAAAATGGCAACAAACGGCAAATATAAGGCAAATAAAGCAAATAGGAGAGCTAAAAACATATTTAGACAATTATTTTCAAGAACGTTAATAAAAGAAACGTATAACAGGAAGAAATCGCAAAAAAATTTGTTATAAATTTTAAGGACAATTACGGTACATTTAGGGGTATTAGAAAGCACTAAAAAACATTAAGGAATATTAAGGAGCATTAAGAATCATGAAGAAGCACACACAACTGAAAAGCAATGAAATGGCTCGGAGGACCAAATATTGACGTAAAGATCCCTGCGATTATGACATAGTAATGAACACAGTTATTGGTCCTCGAAGCGGATTAACAATAAAATAGTATCAACATTTCTCAAAGATTGTCTAAACAAAATTTATAGAGAATTTAAACACTTAATTAAAATAAACTTTCATAATCAGATTGTGTCGTAACTTTTGTCTAAAAATTGTAGGTTAAACAAATTTTTATTGAGGAAAACCCCCACCCAACTTTTTATCTTTTTGTCTTTAGAACGAAATTAAATGGACGCTCTGAATTTTGCATGGTTTTGCGGTCGTGATACTCATCTCTTCTGCATAATGTAATGATCCATTTTCGTTGAATCTAGGGCCGACCGAGACCATGACCTCCGTCGAACACCGTCTTCAACGCGGTCATGATCTCTCGAGGGTAACGACGGAAAGAAATTACGGGCCCATCTCACCCGAAGGTTCGAAAAGTGAACGCATATCGAGACGGGCGATCGTGACGACCACAGTCCACAAGATCGTTGTTCCTACGGTTAGTTCGTAATGGGTCTCGGCACGGAATAAATAAACATCTGGAAAAAGCGTGGTCTTTCGAAACGAAAGACACACGAATAAAACAATGAACAATAACACGGACGATAAAATTGAGTTACGGCCGATGAATGTTGGAATTATCGTCCGTCCGTCGAAATATGTTGTCGATCGCATTCCGACGACCTCCGTGCATGTGCACGTTCGACGAAAATCACGACCATGTTGAGTCGTCGCGGACGATAAGAAGGAAACACAAAGTTATTGGAATTAATCGTTCGTAAGGATTTACGGTTTTCAAAAAAGAAATTATCAAAAATTGTCGTTTAGAATTTTGTAAAAAATTTAATGGAAATAAGTAAAAAAAATCAAGAAAATTTAAGGTTATGTACTACACTGATACAAGAAATTGAGTAGGATACAAAAAATATGTAAAAAAAATGATGCTAAAGCAATCAATGAATCAGCCTATTTGTCAATCAATCAATTAATCGATTAAGAATCAATAAAATTTGGTTGTGTGACAAGAAAGTCGGTGAAATTAGAATGGAAAGAGAAAAAATAGAAGAAGTGAGGGAACTAGACTACGTAGAAAAGAGAAGCAGAAGTTGGAATATGGGATGACGGAGTGCGAAGGAGAAGAGGAGCAAAGGAAGAAAATAGAGAAGCTGCTTCAGCGAAACGAGGATAGTGAGAACAGGAAGAAGAGATTAATTTATAAATAAAATAAATATGTACCGGATGTGCCAACTATCTAGGGTCGGTCTATTACGTCTTACCTATTCACTTTATTAAAAAATGTTTCAAGTAAAAGTTGTTTGGAGTCAAGTACTCTACACCATAAAATTACTCTGAAATATACAGGGTGTTTAGTTTTGGCTGTACGTTATACAACTTTGTTATTTTAAACGGAACACCCTGTATATCGTCGCATTTTCAGATTCCCCGGAACAAAATAGTGAAAGTTTATACTGCAGACCCCATACTAAAATTGAGCGGTTTTCGAGATATTCCACTTTTAGTTAAAAAAAATTAATTTAGGTAGTTCTCTTTAAAAATTAATAATGTTTTTATTAACGACGATTTTGTAACGATTCGTTGGCATAATGGTAACAATGCTTCAAGTTAAACAGTCAATACCAAATATCCTCGTTATA
>JAFFZR010028753.1:0-10887 GCA_018397195.1 Lethrus apterus | reverse complement strand
ATAACTCGAATGGGGGCACAGTTGGTGAAGTGGGAAAATCTCGTACATAACAAAGAACAGTAGGAACGATGTTTTTGTTCATTTACAAATAATATTTGCTATGTACTTGTTTTATTGTGTTAAAATATTTTCTTTATTAGTTTTTAATGTAAATACAACATTTTGCTAATCAGTGACAAGTTAATAAAATTAAATATTTTAATTTTACACAACGAATTAAATTATAATTAATGTCACTCATTTAAGTTTCATAACGAATCAAATTATTTAAATACTTAATCTTAATTTAACGACTTACAAATATTTATCTTTGTTTTTTTGATAAAAAATTACTTCAAATATAAATATTACTATGTACTTTGTCCACTATACAGGTTGATTCTGAAATAAGTATCAATACTTTAACAGGTGATGGCTACCATTTAAAAATGGCTGTCTTATGTTGAAGGGTTGCAAAAAAAGTAAAATATGTAAATAACGCCGATTCGTCGCATTTAAAGGTCTTTTGCAACATTTCATTTCATTTATTTGGAAAGGAACACGACGAACATTAAAATGACAACAGGACTGTATTTAGAACCGAATGCGGATTTGGGCCAATCACCTGTTAAAATAGTGGGATCTATTTCATAATGACCCTGTATATTCCAGGAAGAAGTTGAATAATACATTTTTTCCGGGAATTTTACTTTTATAATTATTACTTAAAAAAGTATCGTAGTGGTCCGGTGTGTCTAGTGAATGTAATAAATGAATATACGTAGTAACATACACGACGTAACAAAGTAACAAACGCAATAATTATTAATTACTTCACGTTTCAGCAACGAGATCTTAAAGATAGTTTAGTGTTAATGTTTGTTGTTTTTATTGCAATATAAGACGTACCTCTGGATTCTGAAACCTTTATTTAATCTCTTCCTGAAGTCACCACGTTCTCCGAGAATTTGTTCTATCTTTAATATTCTCTTATGTGGTTGTTCTATCTATGGATATTTTTTGATAAATTTCGTTCGTACGTGGTTTCATTCATAACATTAACAACTACTCCAACATGCCCATCCAATGTTATTAAATAGAAAAAACTAGACTGTAGCGAGGTTATTGTTTCAGAAAGCAGAGATCTTTTCAAAATCAATGGATGAAGAAATAAAACAATTTTTTCTAGTGAGTGAGTGGCGGAAGACACTGGTACGTTGAGTAAATTGGTGGAACGATGGAAGAAGGTGAACCAACAACAAAGTTACGAAAAAATACAGAATTCTGAGTACAATAGTAGATAAAAAAATATGTGTGTATGGGAGAAGACCGGGTTATTTGGAAGAGAATAGGGGAGGGTTGGAAGAGAGAATGATTGCTAGATTTACGGAGAAGGCCGGGTTATTTGGAAAAAAAAATTGCGAGAGATGAAAAAGAGAATGATTGCGGGTTTCAGATGTGGAAACGAGGAAAGAAAGAATAAGTATTGGAAGGGGAAGGAATATGGAAAATGCAGGTTCTGTGGAATTGGTCAGAATCAGTTTGGCTACTGGGTTGGGTACTGCAGGGCAATGTATATAGAGATGGATAGGGAGAGGGATAAGAAATGGTGGAGATGTATAAGCGAGTCAGAGTAGGGTCTCACGATATTGAGGAGAATGAAGGAAAGGATGGAACAGAGAAGTACATGAAATGTATTATTAAATAATTATGCCATTATGTCTTTTTTGTTGTTCTTTTAGGTAATATTAAATATTTTTTATTTTTATTACTGATTACGTAATACAATAATAATAATAATACCCTCCTGAGTCAGCGTTCGCTGTTGGCATAATTAACAGTGCTACAGCTCTTACGACGAGGAGATGATGGTAACAAAGCCATGGAACACTTTACACACACAAAATACACTTAAAACTCATGCAGTCTTGACAAGCGATCAGCTTAAGACACAGCTGCTTCAAGAAAAATCTTCAATAGAAAGAACAACTCAAAATATCAAACACGATAATAAGCATTCAGTTTAGCAATTCTGTCCCCATTCTTATCCAAGATTCCAGCGGGCGCATGAGGACTGGCTCGCCGTGTGTTTGCTGCCGACGTTTCGTCTACTACTGAAAGTAACATCATCATTTATTTTAAAGTCCCTGCAGAACTGCGAATAATGCGGCTGTTTATATATGGACATGAGGTGGATGTCTGTCTTCGGTGCGTGCACTTACATGTTCCAGATATTACGCAGTTGAAACCCCTTAATCGCAATTTAAATTATATTGTGGTGTTCGAATATTTCTATTTTTCACGTATTTTACGGCTAAAAATATGGATTTAGGGCTAGAATGTTAGTGTCTAAAAAGTTGATTCGGTGGCCAGTTTCATTACACATTTTGTAAAGTTACGACAGACAGGGTGAGAAGGACCTATAGCAGTGATGGCGAACCTTTTTGCGAAGTGGGTCAAATTTTGTTCATTATTTTTTTAATATTAGCCCGTGGGTCACTAAGTCGCCCCCCCCGGGGGGGGGGCACTTAAAAAGGGTCCCAATAATTTCTAAACACCGAAAATTTATTAACAGAAAAACTTAAAAGTTGACCATTTTTTTGGATCTCGCTTTTAATATCCTCTAAAAAGGTTTTCGTTTACGTTTTTTATTATTTTTTATGACATAGAAAATAAGTTTATTAAAATCAACGCGTGGGTCATTTAAAAAGCCTTCGTGGGTCAGTGTCTGACCCGCGGGTCATAGGTTCGCCACCACTGACCTATAGTTTAAAAACACTTTTAACATATTGTCACTCTTCTTACGAAGGCTTCCGCTGCCGCTGACCAATATTGTATCTTTATATCCGGGCTGGAACCTCGTTATTTCGACGTTAGTTGCCGACGTTTCGTACATTGTTGCAAGTGAAATCATCAGGGCACAACAATAATCAAAAAGTCCATAACGGACTAGAGTGCATGGTTACTAGGAACGTTCTTAACAATTTATAAACGTAAATTGGTAATAAATAAAATTTTGAATAAATACTTACAATCACTGAGAAAATTTATCATCGTTTTGACAAAAGTTGTTGTCATCATCAGGGCTAGTCTTTTTATATAAAGGAGATACAAGCCATTAACGCTAACTTAAAACTATCAAGAGTCATAAATGTGACATTTACCAGAAACAAAATCATAATTTTCTAAAAAAAAAAAAAATCGTATCAGTCTTACTTATTATATGTATTTTGCGCCTGGTTAGTTTATAAATTGCATTTTTTTGTAGAAATTTCTGGCGCGATAATTTTTGATAAATATTGATAAATCCAAACAAACAATTGAAGATATGCATTGTACTTTATAATGGTGCAATTAAAGATTAGATCGTGTAATAAAATACAATCCCAATAATAAACATTTGTATCTATTGACAATCCTTCAGATATTTAATTTAATTACAAGCTACTGTATCTGATGAAAGATAAGCACTTATATATTGTTGTAACTATTACATAAAATTTATATAAACTTATTGAAAAACATCTACTCAACGTACTTCATTAAACAGGATTAATAAGAAAATACAATGAAATAAAATTTAACCTAAAAGCGAAAAACTAAGTGAAATTGAAAATTTATAAATATAGGGTCCGGTAGGAAAGTCTGATAATTTTGGTTTGTCTAGATCTGCAGGTGGACCTCGTTTGACTTCACGTCAGTGATTGGGTTTTATTAGACACATGATGCAATTTAACTCGCCAGTCGTCGGAGAATCCCGGAGTAATAGGCCCGTTTTTTTTTTGTACATCAGCAATTCTGAACGTTACATTGTCATGTTGCACGACTTCCTCTTACCAGAACTTCGCATACAAGACATTAACCCCTGATGAATTTAGTTCCAGCAAAATGGGACGACTGCTCACACGTCATGAACTTCTATGGAGGTTCTACGACAAATTTTTCTCGAGCACGTCATTTCTCACCGCGGAGACGTATCATGACCTTTTACCGTGTCATGTCTATGGGGTTGCCTCAAAGGAAAGGTTTACATAAATAAACCACGCATTATCCAGGAATTAAAAGGTGCAATTTATTAGAAAATTCAAGCGATTCCATGAGATACGGCTCAGCGAGCATAGCAGAACTACAGTACTAGGCGCAAATATGGTCAATATTTGGAGGATTCCAAAAATCATCAGGTACCTTTGCCGGACACAAAACGTACAAAAGTGGATCAGACACATTGTTCTCTTCACTACGCATACTACCCAAAAAAACAAAAAAAAAGCCATAAGAAAAATTACTCATGATCGAACACCTCCACCCCCCACCCATTTCAAAAATAAACCATTTGCAAATTATTTAATTTTTCTGGAAAATATTGAAGGCTGTTAGTCTTAAATTCAATGTATGATTAATTACTGGGTTCGATCCAGGGCCGTCCTAAGATATTTGGCGCCCGTAGGCTACTAACAGTAATGCCACTACATAGGGGGTCAGGTGAAGTTTTACAAAACTTTCACAACTAGAAAACGTCAATGTATTACCAATAAACAAATAAAAACATATGTAGAATTTATACAAAATTGATTTCAGATTATTGAAATTCAAAAGTCAATCAAGTTAGTTTTTAAAATTTAGAAAGAAAATTCATAGGTTGTATGGGTTACGTTCGCTCCGTAATTGAAATTATTAGAATTCAAAACAGGCAATATGTCAATTTATGATTTGTAAAGCTCATGAAAAAGGAGTACAAAACTCCCTAAAGGAGCACGCTTGATCACCTTACCTATATGAACAATTGTCGCCCCAAAAGCCAGCCACTCCAAAAGTCTGGCGCCCCCCATTTAGCCCTGTGGTTAGGGTGGTTTGGTTTGATCTGTTTAGATAGCATAACAAAAAATAGTTAAATGAAATAAAAAATAAAAATAAGACTTTATAAAATTTGACAGAATTTAATAGGCAACAGTAACATGGTTTACACATAAATGTTCAAAGTGACCTTCTGATACATACCTCGCATTGACGAACAAAAGATTCTTTAATATCATGCAAGATCATTCCAGGTTTTTAATAATCCGTTTTTCAGAAAGTTCGAAAATTAATTATTTTTTCACTCCGATATACAGGGTGTTCAAAGTTATCTGCGCACTATTGCTGTCTTCGTTATTTTTGGAGCTACAGAGTCGGTTAAATTAGCAAAGATACAGTGATTTTTCCGCTGATTACAATGCTTCACACAAAAAACAATTGCGCATCACATTTCAGAGCCAACTCAGATAATTAGATTTTTTTTAATGGAACACCCTGTATATTTATGTAGCAGTCGGTAGAAAATGAAATTTTGCACAAAATTAGTTTCTTAGCCTGTATATTTTTAGCTTTAATTTTTCTGTTTCTCATAAATATCTTGTACTTGTTATACGCTCTATGACCTGCTTGTATTCTCTACTGTATCTCTTGTTTCTATTGATTTGTCCTATTTATAAAATTTCCCAAATATTTTCGACTTTTTAAATTTAAATTCTTAGTTTTACATTTCCATTTCTATTTCTTTGATTTTTTTTTTGTTTATTATGTATTTTGTCTTCCCTTGATTGATTTTTAAACCCATTTTCAATGCTTCTGCATATTTTTCTGCAAAAAAATTATATACTTTGTACTAATAATTTACAGTTTTATGACAATTTTGTATTTGTAATTGGAACTTCCCCGTTACACAATTTATCATATCGTTAGAGAACATTTGAAAACTTAAATTTACACCGCTGATTAAAATCATGAATATTTGACCAAATTTTTATTTCTAGAATGGACTAGAGTGGATTACCTAAACAATCCAATAATCTAAAAGTTTTCTTTGTGATTTATCGATAAAATAAACTAATTATAAAAGGTGATAAAAATAACAAATAGACCCATTAACATAGAAAATTCGTAATAAGCTAACCGTGTAAAAACATGGTAAATAGTATTATGAATTATTTTCTTGTATATACAGGGTCATTCTGAAATAAGTACAGATATTTTAACACGTGATAGCTGACCTTAACAAACACAAATCCGCAAAAACGGCGTCCTATCTTCATTTTAAATTTTCGAAAAATGTCATTTTTTTATATGTACATGCGGTTCTAAGTACGGTCCTGCATCCATTTCAATATGTGTCGCGTTGAAAATCAACTTCCTTTGGCGGGAATAACATGAAATGTTGCAAAACTACCTTTATTGATGATAATTCGGCGTTATTGTCATGTTTTACTCAAAACTTAAAATATTTTTTTCTGGCACATCCTTCCACAAAGGACAGTAATTTTTACATATATTGTCAGCTATCACATGTTAAAATATCTGTACTTATTTCAAAATAATCCTGTATATGCTGTGTAAAATGTATTACGCAAAAATACATAAATGAAAACTGAACAAATTATTTTCATGTTTAACACCAAAAGTTTCATTTTAAATAAATACACATACACACAATGTTCCTTATCTAAATGTTATATAGTTATGTATGCATACGATATAATTGTCAAATATTGTGAAACGCAGATAAATATTTATATAAGACACATTTTGGTTAAAAAATTCCAAGAACTTGAAGGCTATAATAAAAGATTACAAACACCAAGGTAAACAAACAACTAAAATCTGATATGATTAAGCAGTTTAAGAACATAAATTACGAAAAAGAAACAAAGTTATTGCATTTTAACCTAAATTACTTTACGTTTAATATAATAATATCAACAAGATTATTTATACAACATCTTCCATAATAAGAATTGCATGATAATTTCAAAAAGATATTCAATAAAGTAAAGAAAAATAAATAAAATGGTAACATGGAAGAATTATAAATCATAAAACAGTACAAAAACAAAGCAATGGAAAACAAGAGGCAGAAGAAGTAAACGAAAGCAGCAGCAGGGCCGTCCTAAGATATTTGGCAATAATGCGCTCCTCTTCATAAGAAAATATACGGGAGGGGAAGCGAGGTGACCGGTGAAGTTTTACAAAAGTTTCAGAACTAAAAAAAGTTAATATAATTACCAATAAATAAGGTGACCAATTATTTTTTTTTGCGAAAAAGGAGCACGGATGCATGAAAAAAGGTTGTTGTATGGCTTGGGTTCGCTCCGTAAATTGAAATTATTGAAATTCAAAAAGTCGGTTTTTAAAATTTATAGTTGGATTAGCATGGGTTAGGTTCGCCCATAATTGAAATTATTGAAATTTAAAAGGTCAGTTTTTAAAAGGGTTAGGTTCGCTCCGTAATTGAATTTTAAAATGTATAATTTATGGTTGGGTTGGCATGGGTTAGGTTCGCTCCGTAATTCAAATTATCAAATTATTGAAATTCAAAATGTCAGTTTTTAAAAATTTATAATTTATGGTTGGGTTCGCTCCACAATTGAAATTCAAAAGGTAAAAAAGAATGTACAAAAGGAGTAAGAAGGAGTATACAAAATACAAACGAAGTATAAAAAGGAGTACAAAAGAAAATAAAAAATTCAAATAACCTATAAGAACAATTGCCGCCCCAAAAGGCTGGCTATAGCCCATTTAACCCTGTGGTTAGGATGGTAAAGTATGTTATGCTCTAAGCAGAAATTTGATATGGAGAAAAGAAATTTCAAACAATACTAAACTAAACGTTTACAAATCGATTTTTCGGACAGTCCACGTGTTGGGCAGTGAAAGTTCGGTATTAACAAATACTCATAAGTTAAATCCAAGCAGTGGAAATATAGTACTTGAGAAAAGTCAAAGGTGTCATGAGAAGGGACAGAATGAGAAACAAAAGGAAAAGCAAAAAGTAGAGCATATACTAAAAAGAATCCAGAAAAATCAACTCAGCTGGTTTGGCTACCTATGCAGAATGGATAGCATTAGGCGAGTGAAAAAGATTTGGCAAGCTAAAGTAATAGGAAGGAAAAAAAAGAGGGCGTCCAAGGAAATGGTGGGAAAAAAAGCGACTATCAAAGCTACAAACAAGAAAAAATGGAGGAAGTTTCTTGATGAATAAATACAAATATGCGACAAACGACAAACGAGTATATACAGGGTAATTCAATTTTTTTCGGGAAACATCAGCAACGTATTATAAAAACCAAATTAATGAAAAACGTTTATACAGGTCACAACCGACGCCACGGAGTTTTATGACGACATATATTTTGCAACTTCTGTTGCAGATGGATTATGTAAGTCAATAAGGGCTACATTTTAAAAATTTTTTCAAATATACAGGCCGCTCCAAAAAAAAAATAAGCCAGACTTTCATAAGGGTTAAATAATAAGAGTTCTGATTTATTTCGATTTTTCTTAAAATATAAGGATTTAGAAAAAAAAATGTTATCCCCAAACGAAATCAATTATGACAAATTTGCTTTTAGAACTAGATAATAGACCAGTCCCTTAATTTATTTAGTAATTTACTACTACAACGTTTTCTACAGGGTGTTCAGAATTTTCAGTACCATTATTAGCAAATTCAAACTGTAATATCGGGCTTATTTTAAATTGAACACTCTGTATTTTATAAGTTTATCGTGTAGCAAATTTAATTGTCTTTCAAACTGTGTTATGGTTCCCTATACCTAAATCTTTAAGTTTTGAAGTTATTTAGTTGTTTTTGGAATTTAACCTATAAATGTTTTCCTAAAATGTCTTTTATTTACCTAAATTTTGGTTTCACGCATTTTGCAAACATTGAGTTGTATGCAGTATGCTGCATTATATTTAATGTAATGAATGTTTATGACAAAAATACACAGAAAAAAATTCAGACTTTATTTGAAAGAGGCGAAATGGTGGAAATAAAGCGGTATTTAAAATATTTATAAAAATATTTTTAATCACAACTAAAATTTAATGCAATAATAATCTAATCATAAAATGTAACAAAAAATTATAATAAATGTTCGACATGATGGCCATTTTATTGAATACAAAGTGTGATTCTCTTTTCGAATGAGTGTCTTACATTATGTAACATATTAGGATTGACTGTCTCAAAAGCATTCTTTATGCGTCTTTTAATTTCTTCTGTAGTGGTGGAAGGTATGTAACATCAAAAAAAGAAATCCATGGAGGTGAGTTCTGGAGATCTAGGTGGCCAGTAAACTGATCCACCTCTCCCGATCCACTTATCAGGAAATAATTTCTCATAGTTAGTGAAAAATGTGCAGAAGCACCATCTAACTGCAACCACATTTTTCGTCTATTACTTAAAGGAATATTTTCTAAAAATGCCCGAAACACAGTTTTTAAAAATCTCAATGATTTTCGGCCATTTAAATTGCCGTCAAAAAATAAGGACCGATAACTTGATCGCCAACGGTTCCGCCGTACACATTAATACTCCACCGATGTTGACGATCAGTGTTATTAAATAAATGCTTATTTTCAGTTTCATAATAATCAAAATTGTGGCGATTTACTAGTACACCATTTTGCCTGTTTCAAATAAAGTTACTACGGTCTCGATCTGAAATGTTTTTGTGTATTTTAGTCATAAACGTTCATTCATTCAAAATGTTTTCCCAAAATATCTTCCAGTTATCTAAACATTGAGTTTTATTTAGTATGTTGCATTGTAATTAATGTAACCAACATTAATTACAATGCAACATACTGAATAAAACTCAATGTTTAGATAACTGGAAGATATTTTGGGAAAACATTTATAGGTTAAATTCCAAAAACACCTAAATAACTTCAAAACTTAAAAATTTAGGTATAGGTACCCTGATACGATTTAAAAGACAATTAAATTTGCTACACGATGTTCAATTTACATGCCGTTTCGCCATAAAATTTCGTGGCGTTGGTAGTGACTCACCCTGTATAAACATGTATCCAAAAATAACTTTGTTTTCGAGATACAGGACTTTGGAGTTATAATAAAACAATTTTCGGAAAACATCATTTTTATCATTCAATTAAGAAAAAACTATAAATAAATAATACAACAAAAAATAAATAGAATAATGCTTAATAAATAAAACAAACAAAAATAAATAAATACCGCGATTATCGAAGATGTTCAAATTGAAAACCGCCAACCTCAACACATTTTCTACAACGCCGAATCAGTCGCGCTGGATATTTGCAGTGGGTTTTGTCTCATGACATAACAAGCTTCTTCTGTTCGTTAAAATAACTGGCCTCTTGTGTTAAACAGGAGTCGCATAAACTTTATCATTTAACATTCCCCACACGTAAAAATCCAGCGGATTAAGATCTGGTGATCTTGGAGGCCAGGCCTACTAAGGTCCCAAATGGCCAATTCAACGTTATGGATAATTTGTCTACAATCATTTCCGTACTGCTAATCCATAATGTGGTGGAGCGACATCAAGTTGATGAAAATTTGTGCTTTTGGAAAACTCATTCCATATTCATAAAACAGACGCAAAAGCCGTAAACATAATAAATATTTGCGAATTCTTCATTACTAAACTAGTATAATGATAACACTTTCAATAATATACATCATTCAATTAATAAACGTTCACGAGCTCAACAGATATCTTCACAAGACTTGTTAAACTATGAAACAACAACAAAATAATTATTTTTGACAGTTTGCCCTCGGCGATCTTCTTTTGTTTTAGAACTGTGTAACAACAGGCTGCTACATTTCATCGAATAAAATTAATATTCTATAAAACATTCTGTATCTTAAAAACAAAGCGTTTTCGTATACAGGGTGTCCCCGGGAAAACGAAACACCTTCAATATCTAAGAAACTAATTTTTTTTCTTAAAATCGCTGAAACACGTAAACTTTAGATCGATGGGGGACAACTTTTGGCGAAGAAATGATCGCCATATCTTCAACCCCCTAGCCGCAGGGGTGTCAACCCTAAAATTCTTAAATTACACTAGGGGATGAGTGATATCTCATTTAAGAGCT
>JAFFZR010028752.1:0-10894 GCA_018397195.1 Lethrus apterus | reverse complement strand
CAAATTTTAGAATAAATTAATTTTAAACAGATCCTTTTTAAATACGGTCCACCCTTCCGTTCATTTTAAACTTGACCTGCGTTTTATTGGTACGACATTTCCTTTGACCATAACTGTACAACCTATCCCCCAAAACGAATTTTACTATATTTTAATAATAAAAAAAAATTCCTATATGTTGCAACATTTCTGCCGGTCACTGTATTCATATTCGCAAAAACTTTATATTTTTCTTGGTCACTTTTAGCCTATTGTCCATGCGGTGTTACTCCTTTGTAACTAGATTAGCTGCCATTTGTTAGTTTATGGAGGCATTTAATTGGTTTGCAATTATCACATCGACAGGAACTTTGCATGCAAATAACAAAATTTATAAATTGCTATTAAATAGGTAGTCGTTTTTAGATATTATTACAAAGCGAGTCCGGTTAGGCCTCCCTGCGATTTAGAGTGCAAGAAACGAATCTTGTGCGATTTAAGATCCGGTCGATCGCACGATCGCAAAAATCTTTGCGAGTCGTTAGAATCCAGGATAGATACTTCGGCGGGCATCACTTGGAGGGATTGGTTTTACAACACCATATCAGTATCGTAAGTACCAATTTATTGATTAATTTTATGGTTGAGTATAAAATGGTGGAAGCTTTTTCTATATTATGGGCTGGCCATCTTGGGGACGAAAAAAATCACTAAATGTTTAGTTTAAATTTTAGTATGGACAGATAATCCATAGTCCACAAAATGTCTTAAGCCGATCCTACTTACATTTAAGTAAATAATGTTATTGACACATATTAAAAGCTTGTACACATGCATAGAGTATAAATATTAATTAATACATTTACATTTAATTAATACATGACATTGTACATATTTCTTATAGCTTAATTTAAGAGGATTTCTCTTCACTACTTCTACTTCTTCAGTCTTTTCGGTGAGTTTGTTTCCTGTATACTAATACTATGAACTGCTAACTTTAGAATTAATGCACACTACACTTTGGAAGATAATGGAAGATGGTGGAAGATGGTCATTTTGCTACGCAAAACAATTGCACCATTTGACAAACATAAGATTGTTGATGTTCTAATGTTGTTTTCTTTTTAGAATGTCGATGTTATGGTCAATTCCACGACTCACAATACAGTTACCAAAATATGTTTTAGGTTTAGGATAATTTCAAGTGACCAAAACAACTCTAGGCGTTAAATAAGTTATAAAATATTTATTTATATTTTCATTGATTGTTGCTGTAACATAGCTATTTAATTTATCGAATTGCCCGTAAAGAAACGTGTTTATGTTTAAAATGCCTAATTATCAATTTTGTAAAAACGTGTCAACATTTTCAAGTTGTGCAGAGAAAAAAATGGCTGTGTATTTTTAATTCGTTCAAAATACAATGAATAAACCTTACTTTAATATTGAAATGTAAATTTTACATGAATACTTGCAATTGTTTGAAATTTAAAACTTAAATGTATATTTTTATATTTAGTGTATTATAAATGTAAATTTAATAATTTGTGTTTTTTTATTTCGGATATAATTTTCCATCCTATAAGAACATATCATTTTCATATTTTCAATTTTTATTTATTCATAAATTATCTTTATTTCCTCCTTACCTTCTTCTACTCAACTCCTACATCCATTTTCTAGCAGCCCTTTATCAATTATCCCTTATAACCTTTTATTAAATTCCAGATGAGGCAGATAATTGGAGGCATTTGAATCATGTTCTCAGTATTTGATTTAATTTTCCCTGAATTTTATGTTTGGATTTAGAAAAAACATATTATATTTTAAACAGGTTTTCCATATGAACAATCTATATTGAACCCTTCATCTGCCGGACCCATGAACCACTACTGGATGTATGAAATCTAATCATGTCATCAGTTCTGCTTTTTATAAAATCGATGTTTGACTCAATATCAAAATAGAACCCAATGTACACGGAGAATTAAGTCCTGCCTGCTTTTTCCAACGTTATACAGAAAAAAATTCACTGGGTTCAAGGTAATACCCGAATTTTGAACTGGGTATGTACAGTAGCGAGTTTCAGGTGTGGAAATACGAAGTGGGTCAACAAGTACTGGATGGAAGAGGAGTATATGAAAGGAAAGATAACGGGGTGAAAGTTCACGACGAAATGTATGAATGAAGACGGAGGGGGAACATGAATGCCGGAAAAAATGGAGGTGGGGTGATAGATAGAACTTCCACGAAAAAATTATAATAAAAGAAAGACATCTAGATCAACAATGTGAAAAAGGAGAACGATAAAAATACGAATACGAAATGTAAAAAAAGTAGAAGAAGAAGCACATTCTGCATGAAACGCCGGAAAATATAAATTGCTGTCAGATTTTCCAAAGGAGAACAATATAATGTTAAATAGCACAGATTTACAACGGAAGGAAATACATAAAGGAATACGTATAAGTCCAAATGAGATGAAGAAATAACTATAAAAATAGTGTGTAATAAATTGTACCGATAGGAAAAATGAAACTAAGCTGTAGAAAAAAAAAAAAAACTAGAAGAGCACACATAAAAATAATAGGAGAAGATAGAAGCAAAGAACGGAAAAAGAAGGAGGCTGAGAAGAGGGAGCTGGAGGACGTCAAAAGCGAACCTGATATATGGCAATCAGGATGAAGAGACTGAAGGGGACAGGAAAGAATGTAATAATAGAGTGGAGGGAATGGACGAGTTACTTTATGGATTTGCTCGGTGGGGTGGAGGGCAGAAGGGAGGAAAACGAACGCGAGGCGTACAGGAGCTGGTGAGGGCAAAGCAGAACACGAAATGGAGCTACCAATCCCTCTCCATAAGCCAGAAGAAAAAATATGGAATGACTGGAAGACGACTCTCAAAACGAACAGGAAGAGGAAATTTGAGAAGAGAACGAGTATCCAGTGATATAAACGATGATAGAGAAATTAATAGTTTGAAGACAAATACAATATAAGGAGAACAGGAGTATAGGGAGAATATATACTGGAGAAAATCCAGAAGTTTGGGAAGATATTGCGCCAGGAACAAATGACAAGCGAATGGAAGGAGTCCATTTTATGTCCAATATATATAAAAAAAGGATAAAACAGATTATATCACTTACAAAAGTCTCCTGGATAGACAAAATATAGGAATGGACAACTTATAGGTGGATACCAATGTGGATTTAGGAGAGAAAGGGGAGTGTCGAGCTAAAGCTTTGCACTAAGAGGTATACAAACTGAAAGCTTAAACACCAAAAACCAACATCTTTATGGTTTTCAAACAAATCTACGCCAAAATAGAAAGGCGGGAATGCTTGGAAAGGCAAGGCTTGCAGCAGGAAACAGATATGTAGGTACGTTGGATAAAATGTTAGATGACAAAATAATAATAATAAAGTTGTACAAAACAATACTCAGACCAAAAGTGATATTTTGACGTGAAGTATAGATAGACACTAGTACAAGAAAAACAAAATAGTTGGGAAATTCTAAGAAAACATTCGGGGGGAAACTGTAAGAAATGATGTGGAAAAGAAGCACGTACCAAAAGATAGGTGAGGTATGTAGTGAATTATTACCGGGAGGGTTAAGAAATAGATGACCAGATGGATGGGGCATGTAATTAGAAAAAAATAGAAAAAGAGAACACATGGTGCTGACAAGCAGTATTGGAGGAAAGAAGGGAAAAGAGAGACGAAGAGAAAATTGGAAGAAGTGAAAAATGAGTAAAATGTTACCAGACGGAAAGAACAAACAAGGACACAAAATAGGTAGAAGGTCATAGAAAAACAGATCTGATCTGTATATTCTAACCACATCAATATCGAACTTTTCTCTTAAGTAAAACTTTGGTATCGTTGGTCAGCTGAAAGAAAAGAGGTAGATGTTCCTTATCTTTTGTCGTCTACCCCTTTGGACATAAGTTAAAAGCTTTAATAGTTAAAAACAAACACAAACTAATTTCCTAAATTTTTAGGTTTCCTATTCGAGATTAATTAAGAAGTTTTGAAAAGGCTTCGCTACATTCGCTTCTAACTTCACACAAAAGCGCGGTACCTAAATAATTTTTACTGGTTGTTTATGATTTTTGACATTTTATTGTTGTGCTCCAGTACACGTCACTGGTAAAAGAAAGTACATTTCGTTCAAGTGGAAAATAACTAACTTGCGAAAAATTTTGATGACGTCACCATCAATCATTTTCGATCTCTCTGTATAAATCCAAATAAAAAAACATATTAAATATTAAAAATATTTTTAAATTTTTGCAGATTGGCAAAGGAAAGTGTCAAAAATCTTAAAATGTTAACTGTCAAATACGTTGAAATCTCAACTGTCAGAAATAACAAAACCTCAATTTGATATTCTAAATATACAGGCTCATTCTGAAATAAGTACAGATATTTTAACAGGTGATAGCTGACCTTAACCCAAACCAAATCCGCAAAAACTGCTGTCCCATCTTCATTTTAAATTTTCGAAGAATGTCATGGGCATTCGGTTCTAAGTACGGTCCTGTGTCCATTTCAATATGTGTCGCGTTCAAAATCAACTTCCTTTGGCGGGAATAACATGAAATGTTGCAAAACAACCTTTATTGATTATAATTCGGCGTTATTGTCATATTTTACTCAAAACTTAAAATATTTTTTTCTGGCACACCCTTCAACATAGAACCGTAATTTTTGCATATTTTGGGTTGGGCTATTGTCAGCTATCACCTGTTAAAATATATGTACTTATTTCAGAATGACCCTGTATATTGTGATGTGTCACATTTGAAAGTTATGTCACGACTTTCTGATCGTCAAACATTCGATTTAGAACCCTGTTGTTGGGAATTGCAAACTATTAAAAAACTTAAACTGTCAATTTGTCAAACGTCTTGAGGTGTCAGTTTTGACAAATGAACTTGTCAAAATACTAGAATGTCATAATTTGTAACATTTATGTAAATGTTCGAAACTCGAATGATTTTCTGTGTAAAACATGAAATGTTTGTATACAAAGTTGTACCTACAAATTGATCGAACAAACGAAAATTGATAACAGGTTGATATAGTGGCGCCCATAAAAAGCACAAATTTTGCGCTTCTGTAGGCGCCTAGATCGTAGTAATTTGAACGCGACCGGGACGCCCAATCAGATGGCGTATTTTTATACCCGGTCGGTACATAACTTGTTCTACCGTTGAGTTTAGTTTACCTTGAACGTTGTCGGGTGTTTCATGTGCGTGTGTGCCTCCCGCTTTGTTTATTGTCGTTACCTGTGTTTGTGTATTAAAACATGTGAATTTCTGGATTATTACGTTTCTTACGGGCAACGCCGGTAAGTTTATTCATTTATTCATTGTTTAAAAGTCCACTTAAAAAATTTTTTTTCTTATTCTTATTGTTGGACGCGAAAGAGGAAACAGATCTAATATACAAGACAAACATATTTTCCCGTCCTTTTTTAGTTTTATATAACTCGCGATTTTTTCTCCGATTATGTACATTTATATTGCTGATAAACTTGTTTTGAGAACGAGTTTATACGTAATTTTGAATTTGCAATTTGCGTTCGAATTTCGTTACGTTCGCACTTTTGAATTGTGACAATTTTTACCGCTTACATAATTTTGAATTTATTATCACGGTGTGCTTTGATTTCATCGCGATGCGATCGCAGTAACTAAGTTTGGGAAGTTTTAACTATCGTAGACACAAAATATTTTCCGTTTTCTATTATTATTGTTTAGAAATAAGGCGGAAGTAAATATCGATTTGTAATGAATACATTTATTAGGTTTGATATAATAATATGCATGCGACACAATATTCAAGAGTAATTGAATACGATTGTATTACGGACGTCTTGCAAACAGCTGTGTTAACATTGGATTGCAGTGAAAACATACAAGAAACAATAAAAAAAATTCTTGGGATGCAAAGCTACTTGATACTTGAGATAAGCTTTCAAGTTTAAAGAATCCAAAAGTAATAAAAAATATTTATTACGGCACACAAATATAAAAATCGTGGGAATTCAGATTAAATTCAAGGCCGTATCAAGAAGAACACTTTTGACTAAAATCATTTAATATGACTGTAACTTTCTACCTATTATTCAATCAGTAGTAATACAACCCTATAGGAGGTTTCCACTGCTTTAAGTTTCTTTCGACCTTTCGATTCTATTCTTTGCATGTTTTCTCCGGTTGGGTTGTCGGATCTTCTTTACGTCTTCACCAACATCATATTTTCTACTGAGTTTCGATATTCCCAGGACCGTTCTAAGATATTTAGCGCTAGTGGGCTACTTCCAATAATACGCTCCTCTTCATAAGAAAATATACGGGCGGCGAAGCGGGGCGACCAGTGAAGTTTTACAAAGTTTCAGAACTAGAAAAATATAGTCACCAATAAATAAGGTGAGCAATTATTTTTTACAAAAAAGGAGTACGGATGGATGGAAAAAGGTTGTTGTATGGGTTGGGTTCGCTCCGTAATTTGAAATTATTGAAATTCAAAAAATCAGTTTTTAAAATTTATAGTTGAATTGGCATGGGTTAGGTTCGCCCATAATTGAAATTATTGAAGTTCAAAAGGTCAGTTTTTAAAAGGGTTAAGTTCGCTCCGTAATTGAATTTTTAAAATTTATGGTTGGGGTTAACATGGGTTAGGTTCGCTCCGTAATTCAAATTATTGAAATTCAAAACGTCGGTTTTGGAAAAATTTATAATTTATGGTTGGGTTCGCTCCGCAATTGAAACTCAAAAGGTAAGAAAAATTGTACAAAAGGAGTGAAAATGAGCACAAAAGAAGTATAAAAAGAAAATAGACCTATAAGAATAGCCCTGTGGTTAGGGTGGCCCTGCATATCCCCCTTTCCTATTGTTTTATCTTCATTAGTGTCATCGCCCAGGAGTTCTGCAAATATTCTGCCCATCTTTGCAACATATTATTCTTTATTATTAAGAACGAGATCGGCATTGTCGGCAATATTGTGCTCTTTCTTTTCTTTCGTATTTCTTCTTTCCTAAAATTTTCTTAAATTTGCATAATTGTGAAACTGATGTTAAGGATTTTTTAATCCGCGTATGCATCACCTCGTTTACAAGTACAAATACTTCAGGAAAATTATTCAAAAAATATGTTTTTTATTCATGAGATCAGCCTTGTTTTGCACAGATTAGGTTTAAATTTTTTTGTGGTTGTTTATTCCTTGATTGAATTTTTTAGTTTCTGAATGTCTCCAGTTATTATTGTTCTCAGTTTCTGTTTTCTTTCCTCTGAGCATTTGCTTTTTCGTTCATAAGGACACATAAGAAATTTCTTTTGAAGGCTACGGATACATTTCAAAAAATTATTCAAAAAATATCTTCTTTACTATTAATGATGAGAATTTGCACAGATTCGTTTTAGGTTTTAATTCTTTTCTGTGGTTGTTTATTCTTTGTTTGAATTTTCTAGTTCTTGCAGTTCTATAAGCTTGTTCTTGCGTTCTCTCTTCTTTCTTCTGAGAATTCACTTTTCTTCTTTCTTTAAGTTTTATACTTATGATACTGGCGTTAAGGATTTCTTCAATCATCTTATGATTTCCCTAGTTTAAGAAATTTTTTTTTTACGCTACGACCAAATTTCGCTAAATTAGTCAAGGAGTAAGTCTAACAATTGTATACAAGATATATTTTCTGAAGAGGTTGCCGCCCTTTGAGGAGGAGAAATACATTTCCTTTGAAAAACAGTTTTTATTTTGTGGTGACTCGTCAACCATATTTGCTTGCTTGTCGTGTTTCTGTTTCTGTTTGTAAACTTTTTTTCACTCCGGATATTTCTGTCATGTTGAAATAGATTCCTGATGATTCAAAAAATATGTTGGATTTCGCTTCACAAAACGTATAAAAAGTACCCCCCCATATGTTTGTAAATGTTTTATATTTTAAATAGTTTTATCAAGGGCGGAATAACATACCATAAAGTATTCAATTCTAATTTTCGATTACGGAGTAAATCCAAAACAATTTCGAGTTACGCCTCACAAAAGATACCATCCATTTTATTTTTTTTTTATATTTTAAATGGGCAGATAAAATAAAATAAAATATTTTATTGTAATTTTCGATTATGGGTCAAACCCAAAACAATTTACAGTTATGTCTCACAAAAGGTACTCTCCATTTTTATATTTTTTTAAAAATATTTTAGATGATTTTTTCAAGAGCAGATAAAATAAAAACTTTAATTGTAATTTTCGATTACGGAGCGAGCCCAAAACAATTCAGCCACTGTAATCATCAGTGTAAATCATTGTTCATACCTCTGTAGACTTTCCTTTAAACGTTTACAATGTTAAAGAAATAAACTGGTCGAGTAGAATTTAGCCATCAGAGGCAGAATTAAGTCATTAAGATATTTTCTCATAAAATAAATGAAGAGATAATATAGGTATGTGGAAGCAAGAGGGAAGAGTTAGAAGGAAGAAAAAAGGATGCCAATGGCAGTATAATAGACACGGATAATACAAAGAAAAACAGATATAATAAAAGACATGAAAAATATGTTAAGGGTGGATGCTTTAAGAAAGATCGTAAGGAAAGTGATTATTGATGGGAGTTTTGTGGCAACGAAGTTCGTGGGCGTCGTAGTGAAAGAAT
This sequence comes from Lethrus apterus, assembly GCA_018397195.1. Lineage (NCBI taxonomy): Eukaryota > Metazoa > Arthropoda > Insecta > Coleoptera > Geotrupidae > Lethrus > Lethrus apterus. The sequence continues at coordinate 2,248 of JAFFZR010028752.1, read as the reverse complement.
GAGCAAGGTGACGGAACGATAGAAGAAGGATGTATGAGAGGTTGAAAGAATTAAGTGGGAGGAATGATTTATTGAAAAGAATGTTTTAAATAGGAGTGGCAGGAAAGACAGAGTAAGAGGATAGGGAAGGGAAAATGTACGACTGGTGGAGAAGCTAGAGAAATTATATGAGGTCGGAGGTAAATAATGAGAAAAATAACGACGCAAAGCTGAAGAAACTACGAAATCGAAGAAGAAGAAAAAAATGATACTTGTACACTGCGTCAATTAATTAGGGGAATACTATGAACAATAGCTTTATTTTTGTACTTTATAATGTTGAGAAAATGGAGACGATATTAAGAGGTTAAAAGTCATGAAGAACAAAATGACAAGCATGTGATGGCAATAAAATAAATGACGTCGTGAACGCAATATTTGAAAATATTCATTTTAAAATTTCAAACGTTAAAGTTAGTATTTGTGGCCCTCTAGGATTAGGTTTAAAATGTGTTCGAAAATGAATGTGATTTTTTTTTAACGTCATGTATTTGTAAATCTGAACGCGCTCGTTTTCTATCTGTCAATACAATACGTTAATTGTCCACTTATTTTCGTAACCAATTGCATTTAATTCAAAATCGACTGTTTCATTCAAAATCGATTACATAGACACGTAATTTCAAAATCCGGCCATTGTAACTTACATCAGACGAAATACAATAAAATTGTCGCGATTTCACAAGTTTTAAACATCTTACCGGTTTGCAGTCAAGTGTGTCGTTTTGTTGTTGTTTTTTTTTGCTTCGTGATTCGACGTTACATGCAATTTTAAAATTACAAGTGATTAATTCGTACGAGACGCGCGTCCTTTTAGAGAAAGTTTGTTCTTTTGTCTTTACGGCGATGTGACGAATCATCGTGTTAAATTACCTTCATATTATCGTTCTCATTCTACCATGGATTCTATCGAGAATTCCTTCTACAATTTGATGTGTCTTTGACGTTCCAGTGACTTGTGTACTTTTCTAGTATCTAGTTTTCCATTAATTGTCTATTTTTGTCTTTATTACTTTTATTCCCTCTATTCTTTCTCGAAGAACTTAACTGGACTGAGAGGGAGGGATTTTGGTTACGGCCACGACCGTCTTACAGATGTTAATACCTGTTCCAGCATACGCTGCAAGGATTAGGGAAACGTGGAAAACCTAACCAGAATAGTCGGTCGGAAGGCCAATTCAAAGACACAAACATTGCAAACTTAAATCTGTAATATAAATTTAGTTCCCCAGTAAGGCTTGAACCCTAGACCTTGAGATACTAGCCTACTGACTAAGCCACTAGACCAGTACCCATTTGAATATATCATTTCTACTGCTGTCCATGTTCATGCCTTGTTCGTCGCTTTTGGTGGATCTTTTCGTGATGGTCTTCGTTCCTAAGGTTCTCTTTTCTCCCTTGATTCCTTACCACTTGTCCCAAGTGCGAAGAACTTAACTAGGCGGAGAGGGAAGGATTTGATTGCGGCCACGATCCATTGAGAATTAATGGATTGGGTAGCATTTTGTTGGTGAATTTAAAAGTTTAATTTTCCAGTTTGTGGTCCACACATACCTTGTTATTTCACAACTATTCAAGCTAAATCGATAAAAATTAATATGCATGCTATTTACAAAGCCTTCTATTATTTCCACAGTTTTGTTATTTTTTTAACTGACAAGGCCGGGAGCTGCACAGCCAACTTGATTTTTTTTAAATAGGAAGGGGGGTCAAATCGCATACCGTTTGAAAGGTATTTTCAAGTAGAATTCAGCGATATGCTACTTGCCATAGTTATCTCTAAAGATAACTTCGCTATTGTAAATTAAAGATTGGGAGTAGGTATTAACTGGATAACTGCAGATTCAGTTAGCACTGAAAACAATGGTTAGTTTATGTTGTTTAATGTAACATCAGACTGTTGAAACCGTGTTTTAGGTTTATGAAGTTCATTTAGTACAAGAATCATTTATAAGCGATGCTCAAACTGTTCCCCATTCGCCTCTTAGCAGTAATAAATTCGATTAGAAAATCCTTCAACTGAATTCATAATGAACTCGCGAGGAATATTTCCTGTTTCTTCTCGAATTCGTTGCACTAGTTCATTCAAGTTATTTGGTTTATCGAGGTAAATACGACTCTTCAGGTAACCCCACAAGAAAAAAATCTAGTGGGGATAAGTCAGGTGATCGCGGTGGCCATTCAATACGTCCTCGACGTCCAATCGCAT
>JAFFZR010028751.1:0-10895 GCA_018397195.1 Lethrus apterus | reverse complement strand
GCCATTTAAAAAAAAAAAGTTGACAATCGTTGTTCAGAGGCGCTTCAAAATAAAACATATTATTTACTGCCAGTTTATAGCGGGCTTTGAACAATTCAATGCGGTTTTTGAATTTTGAAAATCGGATGACTAATAACGATACTACAGCTCTGTCCGTTTTTTATGCACCTCCCTGTATGTACAATTTTTTAAAATTAATGTCTTTGATTAATAATTTCTACTTTGTTAACATTGTACAAGCAAAATATATCATCATTTAATTTTTAACAATTGAATTAATAAAACTGATAGACAGTCCTTAACGGTGTAAATTTTCATTCGAAATGTTCTTTTATAATTCATTCCTTCTGGTGCATATAAATTCGTCAAACGTAAGTTACGGACGTATCGTTTACGTTATTCTTTCGTTGCAAGCACGACCCGTACCGGAATATACGATTATTATATGCGGACACTTACACCTATTAATACCATCGTGTTGGACCGGGGGGCTCTATTCATATTTGGTCGTACGTAGGCGGTCCAACAAAACATCTGTCATACGTATCCCAAATTGCCATTTTGCCAGATGGACGTTGGGGGAGAAATATCGATTAATCTTCTTCCAAACAGACAAAATCCAAACACGTTGTCAATGCTGAAAACGCGAATTTTTTAAATTATCTCGAAGCGTACATCTTTCGCCACGTTGCGTCGTCCGTAGGTGTGCATTTCGTCGATCCAGTTATGCGATACATCATTACAGATTGCATTGTTAGCGTTGATTTTTGTGGGCGGTCGTCACCATTAAATCACGTGGAAGTTCCGCGGTACCGGGGCGTGCGACTCGAGGCACCATGCTGAAATATTTAATTTCGTTAGAAACACAAAACGCCATTGTCGAAAATTATTAATGGGCCGTTCGGACGTTGAACGTTGGACGCTGGCCGAAATATTTCGAAGGTGCGGCCCACGAATTGACATTTGAGGTGTTCGAATGCCGGCCGCGTGCATTCGAATTTACATACACAATGGAAGTTTGTTACGGAACGAATTAATTAAAATACAAGTTTTCGCATAAAATTCTTCTACGACGAAATAATCGTTAAGTTTATGGCATTTTGACGCGCTACACGCACGCTAATATTTAAAATATATCCAGTTTATTTGTAACTTCTCAAATGTTATTGCCTTGCCGGCTTAGTAAAATAATAATAATAATAATTCAAGTCGGTAAATTTTTGTATTGGATTATAATTACTTATGTTAATGTTTTGCACTGATTACGACGTGCTTACGGCCCTAGCCAAAGGTAAACTTTGTTTCCTATTTTTATAAATTTCTTATGACAGTAATTGCTAATCACTATACTAACATCCACTAGTTAGTAATTGGCAGTTAAGTTATATTGGTTGTTGCTATGTCTTTTTGCTTTTGTACGAATTTTTCAAATTTATATTGGTAATTTTGTACATTTTTATTTCTTTTGGATAGAAAGAATAAAGCCACCTTTAAACTCGAAAAGTTTCTATAGCTCACTAGATAAAATAAAAAAAATGAAAATGTGTCATTTTCTTCTTTCGTTTGTATTTTTTTTTTTTTTTTTTTAATTTGTAATTATAGTGGCGTATTTTTTTCCAATTTAGTATAAGAATTTATATAGAATTTACCCATGTAACCAGGATCTTCGCCCGACTTCCCAATTTCGAGATGCGACAGTCAACTTTTTTTCTTATCGGCGCCATTTTAAATTTTTACTCTGGTCGATAGCATTTTTTATACCCTTTTCAACAATCTACGACAACCTAAGAAAATAATTTTGTCAAATACCTATGTAAAACAGTAAAAATGCTATTTTCCAAGTAGGCGTTGCAAATTTTTTACAAAAAAAAGACAAGTGACAACTGCGTACGAATCGGCCCCCAAGATACTCAACTTTTCCATAATTTAACAAATTTTCCATCTTTTATGGTTTCTGAGGTACAAATTAAAGTTTACACCCTGTATATTTATTTTTTTCTGCTAATAAGTCCGTTGTTGTTCTGATGATAACATCCTTCTTTTCTTTTTTTAAATCAATTTATTTGGGAAAAATTATGTGAGGTTTGAGGATATGTATAAGGGATCTTACTGATATAAATAGCATAATTTTAAGTTTACTTCGGCCCTGTCTTAAATACGCAACAACGGCGGTTCTATTTTAGCGAACATAAAAAAATTAAAATTGATAATTTTTTAACGTTTTGTGTTTCCTTTTTTTCCAGATTAAAAGCGAAGTTGCCGGTTTGGTGGATCGATATTTCGGTGATTTGTACGACAATTACAAAACCACAAGGAAGTGTTTAGTGCGCCAAGCGAGGGACTTGTTGGTCTGCGAGTATCACGGTTGTTTGCAGAAATTCGAAGAGGTATTCTGTGCACCAGCGGCCATTCTACTTCGACATGTTAAGGTGAGTCAGTTTTAAAAAACTGTCACAATTGTAAAAATTGGCACGTAAAATATGACCATCATGAAAGTCTTTGCCCACGTTTTCATTTGATTGATGTTGATTGACATTTTCAAATATAAGATTTATTTAAAAAAATTTATATGTTCTAAAATTGCAATTTCTACAAATTATTTCAAATAAAATTTAATTCGACAATCACTACTTAAGTTCGATGAAACAATCGATTTCTTACATCCGGTTTCGTTGGTCGGTCGTGTCGAGTCTATTCGATTTTTATCGAGAAATCATCGAATAATATTTCACACCTCGATGATCGGTTATTGTACTAAAGTAGACTTTCATGACTAACACTAGAACATGGTTCGCTAAAATTCGCACGCAAAAAATTCGCATCGTTTCCATTACGAGAGCTGGCGTTTTACGTTCGCGTCTCTGATGGTTGTCAGTTTATTTAATTAACGTCAAATTTATTTAATGTCATTTCGATGATTTATCGAAGTGAAAGTGAAATTATTCCGATTGTCCGTAAACTTGGCAGTTGGACAAACGTCGGAAATTTAAATTTTTTAACTGGGCGAAATTTCTTTTAATTCGAAATTGAATTGCACATTTCTGCTAACTGCAAAGTATGTACACATTTTGCAGCAATTACCCAATGAATTACATTTAGCCGCGCACGATCACGAAATTACAAAATTAATGGATTTCTCCGACCAGGAATCGTTGAAAATTGTTAAATTCCGACTAATTAATTGCACGTACCGGATAAACGATTGGCGTTATGAGGAGGAGGCATCTTCGGTTAGTATTCGAAAACAATGGTAAATATCCTAAGTGAGAGTTTACGCGATACGTAACCTTAGAATTTGACCTTAAGGTTAGCGAACGTAGGAGTGTGAAGATAACACATCTGCTTATGCATCTCTGTCAATATATTTCATAATATTTCTATTAGTTAATGACCGGACCGTGTTAAACAAATCGGTTTGTCTTTTCTTTTAGCGTATGTGGTATTTCCGTACCGTTGGACCTGTTGAACCCGACCTCATTTTTACTCCACAGTAACGCGTGGACATAACTCGTATAGGTATAGGTAATTCATTCAGAAACGATGAACAGCTTCCTAATGATAATTGACTCCGTGAAGATATTTCATAAAAAATTGTTTAACCCCGAGCTTTGTTAATTTCGACTTGACCAATTGAAGATGATTTACGTTTGCAAAAAAAGTACACACAGATGTATAATTTTCGAGATTTTAAATCGCGTTTCGACTTTTATTTATATTAAAATACAAGACTTTATCTTTTAGTGTTCGTCTCGGCAATAATTTATTTATGGCTTTGTACGCCCATCTTTACTTAAAATATTTAAATAGCACCTTCGTGAACAAACAGATTATGAAAAAATCGAAATTGTTTTTTTATTCCGGGTTGCGTTTCTACATGAGGTTTTTTTTTCTGCGCGATTTCACAATAAAAATATTTTTTTTAACGATTGATTCTTCACGTCGATTAAATACGAACAAAGTCAATAACGTGGTTTATCGAACCTCGTTTGTAAGCGCATCAAATTTAATATCAACTTTGACGTAGATTTGACATGGCTCAAGTCGACAGGGTATACTTTTTTCTTGATGGGACTTTCGATTGTTACAGATGAAGTTTTAGTCTAGACGTTTAATTTGGTTCAGCAATTTTCCAATTAAATGCGAATTTAAATATCGCTTTGTTTTCGACGTTCGTCATATCCTTAGAATAAATTAATTTTTTAAAAATTATGTCATTTCGTAATGAATGATTAAAACAAAAGTTGTTGAATATTTCGTCTGTGTTGGTAGATTTTTATTTTACTAAATGATGTATTTTAGAAAATAAAAAAAATACATTATATTAAACATGTTTTTTTTTATTTATTGTTAATCATTCATTTAAAATTATAAGTAAACTGTACATTAAAAGTGAATTAAAATTAATTTTTTGATATCAATTTCCAATAAAATTCCTATACTTGTCCCACTCATACGTCTTGTTCAACCTTTTCTTTCGTTTTTACATCTTGTTTCCATCCCTTTGTAGATTGTTCTATAAATCATCAAAATATTTTTACAAAATATACACTTGTAATATTTAACTATTAAATATTGTCAATAACTCGGAGCTTAGAGCTTTTATTTCTCCATAGGAAAACTGAATAAGTTTTTCTATGGAGAAAGAAAAGCTTTTCTTTTCCCAGTCACAAATCTCGCGTTTTATTACTTCTTCTTTCTTTTCTCCTTTTATATTTTCTTTAAAATCATTGTTACAGTTGTATTTCTCTTTATACATAGATTCTATTGTTTTATTGCAGTCTTATTTCTCCAACAGTTGGTTTTTATTTCATACTTTTTTGCTTATTTTCCAGATCTAGAGGCATGTTATAAATGATGAGGAAAAGTAAGTAAACTCAAACCTAAATTACGGGGCATTAAAGGGTAAATTAAGGAAATAAAAAGGTGATTTTCTGCGACGTGAAAACATGAAATAATAAATAATATAAAGCTGACAAATAGGAATTGCAAAAAAGTGAAGAAAAAAATATGATTCGTAAAAGAGAATGAAGAGGAAAACGAAAAATTGTCAACAGTGCATGATAGGAGAAATAGCTGGAGGAAAAGAACATGAATTTTAATGAACATTTGCAAAAGAATTGTCAAGCCGAGGGAATGGGAGGATGTGAGGATAAAGAACTAAAAACCGGATTGGGAAAACTCAGTATTGAAATGAAGAAGTGGAATGGAAGGAAGGTCTAAGCAGAGGAAAAACTAGTCGGTTAGATGGGAAGACGGGAATATGATGATGGAGAAGAATAAATTAACGGATGCGAAGATTATAAAGATCATTGCACTCAATAGGAGAAAAATTACGAATTACAAGAAATTAGAAAAAAGTGGAAACCATGTGAGGAAAGTGGAAAATATGGCTTATAAAAAGCTGATGATGAATGAGAAGTGGTTCCACTTTGACAAAAAATATGAAAAGACGAAAATTGCCAAAAGGCGGATAGTAAAAATTGAAAAAGGGAAGTTTGTTTAAGAAGTGTTCTGTCAGTTTAGGTGTGCTTTATGGGTCCATTTTGGGACAGTTACTTTAATGTATAAATTCTTGTCCTGGTAGTACAGATGATTCAACAACATGATGTTATCATGAATCAAATGAAGAGACTTACTTTTTTTAATAAATAATTAAAGTATAACAGTAAATATAATAATAAATATAATTCTTTAAATAACGTTATTCGTCATTGTTTCTTCGGTTTTCAACCAAATAAAAACAATTTTGTAAGAATATTTTTAACGCAAATTTGTTTTCATTTGTTTTACAACCAAATGTTGCAGAAAAATCGAATAAAAATATTGTTAGTTTTGTGTGAACAATCCTAGGTATGTTTCCTGGATTAAATTAATTTCTCGAAAAAAATCATGTTTGTTCGAAAATCACATTGTTGACAAATTACGAAAAAGCATTATAAAATAAAAACGATACTACCTGAAGATTATAATTGTCACTCAAACCAAACCCATCGAAATCGCGGGTGGCACGAACAAACAGACAAAAGGGAAAGATATTTTTTTCAGGTGCTTCCAAATGTTTTCGACTAAAAAAAACAATGGCGTGCTGTTCGAAGATCACGTGAAAGATATTGTTCTCAAACGGAGCCGATTTTTTTATCTTTTTATGGGCGACGCCTTTTGTATTCTCGGAACTGTCCTAATGAACCCTGGGAGCAGTGTTTGAAGAAAACGAAATAAATAAAAACGGTCGCTTAATATAGACCACCCGCCATCTCTTATCGGGTACGTTTAACCTGTCGTGAAACTTTGAATAACTGGACTTTTATCTAATTTATAAGCATTTTCGAAGCTCGAGTCGTATCACCAAGACAAATATTTGAATTTTCATCGTGTTAGTTTCATATGAAAGATGTATCCTCATGCAGTTTCATAATTATGAATTTTCCATTGATATAAATTCGCAATGAAGGCCGTCTATTGATGGAACAAACCATGAATCAATTCGTTCGGTTCCACTCGAACTTCACGTTAATTCCATCGATTGCCGTTTATTTTTAGCAACAGTGATTAATGCGAACGGAATTAAACACATTTTCTAAAGCGAATCGAAAAATCCAATTACGTGTGGACGATATTTCAGTTTGTACGTACATACTTGTGTCAATGGCTTTACGAAGAAGCAAAAATACCGAAACAATTTCACACTTTACATATGAATATAATTAGAATGTGTCAGCCCGGAGGCTACGCCGCTATCTTCGTACGGAAACAACTAGGTTACGAGAGTACATTACCTTAAATGGGTCACAGTCTTATCGGTACTTTTAAAATTGAATGCTTGCGTTATGGACGTTTGGTAGGTTTTAATTAACTTGCCCGGGATATGCTTTTCGGTTAATTGGTGTAAATTGGTATGAATAATTCTAATTTTTTTTTTTTTTTGATTACATGAAGTTATTCAGTTCATTTATTTTTTCAGATACACCAAATTTTGAGCCTCGTATACAATTATTACAAATGCACTAGCATATTTTCCAACGAATTATTTATAAGTCTTGCTACTTTGCACATTTTGGTCGTTCGTGTGCATTTAGATGCTGTGGATACATCGTGGGATTCATAGTCGTATACAAGTAGAGCTTACCTGTCCAACCCCATTTACCTGGCCGGTAATAAATTTAACCCAACCCTAACCAATAAAATAAGTTTATTGTGCCACAAAGACTAAACTGCCCGTTTCCAGTGGATCTATGAATGAAATCTAATTCAAACTGAACGCTTTTTTTCCAGAGACTGGCACGAAACTCGTTAAAAGTGTGAAAAATTGTAGTAACAATTTTTTTTATTATGACCTTAATATATGAGTTCCGGTTTTGTGAAATGAACGAACTGGTGACATAAAAATGTTATTTTTTGCTAAGATTACTTAGAACTTTGATTTTATTATCAGCTTCTATTTTGGCTTTTGTGTGTGCTTTTTCTTTGGCTTTTCTCTCGGTTTCCTGTTTGGCTTTTCTCTCGGTTTCCTCTTTGGCTTTTCTCTCGTTTTCCTCCTTGGCTTTTTTCTTGTTTTCCCCCTTGGCTTTTTTCTCGACTTCATTTTTAGGTTTTTTATCTGCTTCATTTTTTAATTTATTATCCATCTGTTCCTTGGCTTTTTTATATACTTCTTTGTCTATTTTATTTTCTTCTTTCTTGGCTCTTATATCTGTTTCCTCGTTGACTCCTTTATCAGTTTCCATTTTGGCTTTTTTATCCAGTTCCTCTTTCAATTTTTTATCTACTTCTTCTTTGACTTTTTGCTCTTTGATTTTTTATCGTTTCTTCTTTGACCATTTTATATTTTTCATCTTTGGCTTGTTTATCTGCTTCCTGTTTCGCCTCCTTCGTCTTTGCTTCTGATTTTTCTTCGGGTTCTAAATCGACCTTTTCTTCAAACTTTCTCTCTTCATCTTTAACTGTCGTGGCTTCAAGGTTTTTCTTTGATTTTTTGTCCTCTTTTTACCTTGGGTTCTTTAACCGTTTCATTTTCAGTTTTCAGATCAATTTGTTCTTCAATATTTGAGAGTGATTTTTCGTTTTAGCTTCTAAATTCGCCGTCACTTGGGCCTTTTTCGCTACAACTTGAAAAGCAAAATCATTTTCTGTTTTCGCTTCGGCTTCTTCCTTAACTTTTATGTCTGCACCTTTTAGACATTGATCTTTGGTCTTTTCTGATTCATCCACGACTATCGAGTCGTGTTCTACTTTGGAGTTTTTATCTCGTTCTTCCTTTGAAGTTTCGTTCTTTGCATCATGTGACTTTTCTTCGGCTTTTTATCTATCTCTTCTTTGTTTTTTCCTATGTCTTCAAATCATTTTCTTTGGCTGTTGACTTTTTATCTTCTAAGTCAGTTTCATTTTTAATTTCGCCTGTTTTAGATTTTTTATCCTTAAATTCCCTGACTTCCTCAAGACCCTTTAAATCACATGTTTTATCCTTTTCTTGTTTAACTTTTAAATCTTTTTCCGTAGATTTTCATTTTTTTCATTTTTTTCTCCTTCGCTAATTTTTCCTCTTTTTTAATTCTACTTCTTTAGTTCTTTTTCAATGAAACTTGCTTCTTTCGAAGTGCCTCCCTCTTTTATGTCTACTTCGTGTTTGGGCTTTAAATAATCTATTGTTTCTTTTTTCAGATCTTCAATTTACACATCGATCCTTTCCGACTTCATCTTTAATTTCTTTTGCGGCTTTTGCATCCGCTTCGTCTTTAACTAGCTCATTTAATTTTTTGGTATCCAGGTGCATTTTCCTCTTCAATATCGCTATCAATTTCTAATTTATCGACGTCTTTTACCCAGATTAATATTTCATAAATATTTTGCATAATATCGAGCAAAGTTTTTATATTTTTGGCGCTCTTGGCTAAGACATCACATTCTGTTCGCGATGGCATTGTTTATGGTTTCCAATTTTGTAAACGTGGATTTGTCTTTCTTTTCAAATTTCTTCATGGTTTCACCATCGCCATCTTCTACACTTCTACACGTTCATATGATTTCAATCATGACCGTGAATGTTGGATTTTTAAATTTTTTTGGCTTATTTGCTAATGTCTGGTCGAATCCCTAATAATTTAATTTAATTTAATAGTTAAAAGTGTTAATTTAATTAAGTCGAAGAATTCAAATCAAACTAAATCAATAACTACGATTTCCTCGATCGACCAAACTGTACCTCCTTTGGTCACGCAAATCGAATGTGTCTCTGCGGCTCGGCTGTCTGAATAAATTCATATCGATGTAAAATGTGTGTGAACTTCGCAAGCGTAGAAATTGTTTGTCTTTCAACGACAGTCGGTAATTTATTAACGTTGCACTCGTTATTAACGGTATCTGCGCCTCCGGTTGTATATAATATTAGTCTCAGATGTTATTGCTTTCATAAAGAAGCCCTCCTCGTCGGTTCGCGCTCACGAATCTAACGAAAGAATTAAAACCATTTATCATATTTACATGAGAACTGCACGAATTTTTAAATTTTTTTCAGACCATTTTTGGTTATTTGTGCCGCCGATCTCGCCCAGTCGATCGTTTGCTGAAATGAATAGAAAGCGTTTGTCTCGCAACAAAAAATTACTCTCGTTACTTTAGGCGTCGATATTTTAGATTTAACTAAACGTGCGACGCAATTTATTTTCATTCCCGATGGGTTCGTGTCGGTGCATATTTTGCCGCGAAGTTATGTGGCAGCAGTTAATTGATTTCAGTTTGAGCGGTTTACTTTGAGGCGATCGCTGAAGCAATAATTTCGTTTAGATATGGCTTAAACTGACTCGTATAAAGTGATTCGTATCGAAAAATAAAAGATAGTTGGGTGAAACAAAAAAAAAAACAAGGAAAAAAGATGTAGTAAGAAGCATAGAAAACGAGCCGAGCAACTGGACCTTCGCAAATAATTCCTTTAAGGCCCGTATTCACCAAGGCCAGTTAAATCCCAAGTTTAACGATTAAATAAAATCTATAGATTAAAATAAACTGACGTTTCACCATCGCATTCTTGATTTTATTTCGTTTCAGTTAGTAAATCTTCGGTTAAGTAAATATGTATACACTATCCGTTCATAGGGTGCGCTGAATGCTATAAATTAGTTCATTTGGTATTCATGACTACATTCATTACATTAGTATAACTGGTAAAAAAATATAAAAATGAGGGAAAAACGAAATAGATATAGAAATTATTTAGAACAGGAGAAATTAGAATTAATTAGAATAGTTGAAAAATATTTACATATAGTCAAAATAAAAAAACCGATAATTCAAGTGCAAAAGAAAAAAATGATATATGAAATATTATAAAAAAACGAATTTAATTCCATAGCCCAGACAGGCGAAAGGTACTGTATGAAAATTTAAAAAACAAAGCTAAAAAGGATCATGCAGATGATAAGGTATAATTGTTATGCCTCAAAACATTGTTACATCCGTACATATATTTATTTCAGGTCGATTTATACAAAACTGGTGGTGGAACTTACGAAATAAAATTAGATACCATCGGAGAACAGTTGTTAAATATGTTGGGCAAATAAGTGCAACCTGTGCCCAATATATATGACAGTGATGTCGATAATATTGTAAGTATTGCAGTCACATTAGAAATATATTATATTTGCCACAGATTTCTTAAAACACTATTTCAAAAAATTTGTTCTCTTGAAGCATTATTCTTCTTGTATCCAATAAATGAGCTGCTCAGTTCGACAAAATGAAATGGGCCCTTCTACTTCCCACGACTACTCCAACTTGTATATAGAAAATAATGATCCAAATGTATCTCATGAAACTGAAGATGGCCAGTACAGTTGGAAGTTAGTTCATTGTTTAATTTGTGAACTATACGATGAACACTGTGAAATATTAAAAGTATC
>JAFFZR010028750.1:0-10895 GCA_018397195.1 Lethrus apterus | reverse complement strand
TCCATTTCATACACTTTGTTTAAACGAAAAGCCAACAATAAATTACCAATTATCTTATAGAACGTCAACACGTTTTCCACAACTACAAGGAAATACCAACATACGTGTACATTTCAAACCGTCTGCGTCGTTTTAAGAACACATGATATGGGAGGATCATTCGATATATAAATTACTCCCAAATAATTATTAATAAAGTGTGCTGCCTTATAATTTCAGACGACAGCGCGCCGTATATTAAAGAGCGCTGTCGTAGAACAAACGTTTATTTATGACCATCTCGACGACAAAAAAAATCTTCACCGGCGCTTTTCAATTGTCCATACGTATCGAATTCCCGAGATCTCGAGACGGTCACGAAATTATTAATCACGTTCCCCGTTAATTATTCAAAATGTCAATATGATCCAACGTACTAATGCCTGAAGTAATCGGTCGATAAAAATTAGCGTAACTCAAGGTCGTCAAAAAATTTGTTTCAATAAATGAACGAAGATGTGTAAGACATTACGTCAGAATATCAAATTAATTTTCACTGAAAACTTGTTATTATTGAAAGTATGTAATCAACATATACCAATGAAATTATTTTAAATTGTTCTTATATAAACAGGGAATAATTAAGATGATGCGTGCGTAATACTCGTGAAACTTATCAAACTATAATCATGTATATTTTAACGATGAAAGTTTTAGATATTCCTGCTATATTAATGAAAAAAGAATGACTGAACAACTGAATATAAGTTCAGGTTTAAATGTCTTACTGATAAGAAATTTATAATTGTGATATGGCGTGTTGAAGAGACGTAATTGAAGAAGCAAGAGTATAACGCAAACGTCTAATAATAAATGAAAATATATGGAAAATAACACAATAAAACATACAAAAAAATAAGTTAATTTATGTTTATTTATGATTAATAGTCATCGTAAAGTATAAATAATTATATGCCCAAGTATATATTTTTTTGCTTTGATTAGTTGATTTTGTCTTATTAGCTAGTTTTTGCAACTGGCGTTTTCTGCTTCTTGGGGCAATATTTGAGATAAAAATTGAACAAAATAAAAATGTTATCTAAAGATCTAAAGAGTAATTTAATTACAGCAGAATTCCACTGAACTTGATAGATTTGAAGCCATTGCAAAGTACCCTAAGATTTAATAAAATTGATTATTTACTGATGATCAGACAATAGACTGATTCTGTATTTCCCATTTAAGGACTGGCTGTACTGAATTTATCTATGTTTGTTGTTAATAAACGAATATACATAGATATTATTGTTCATTTTCCTAATTTTCACCAGTAATCCCCCCTCCCCCCGTTAATCTGGCAAAACCGTTATATGCCTTTTTCTAACCAAATTGTTGTCAAAATTGTACTATTGAATTTGTTTTAATGTGTATTTTCGAATAATGAAAAATATACAGACTGTTCTATTTAAATTTCGTAAGTCAATGTTTATTGCTGAGAAGTGGAAATTGGGAATGAAGGTTTAATATTACAGAAATGATCTTCCCTAAGGCTCAAACAGAAATGCTGAATTTGAAATAAACCAGACTTACCGTCTCTGAGATATCGGCTGTTGTAAACGTCCAGGGACACCTATATAAAAACATTAGGAGTAATCATAGTAATCGTTGTAAAGAAATACAATCGAAAAAGTGTTATTTATTTAGTAACACACGAGTTTTTTATTTGTCTTTTATTTTTCTAAAATGTAAAAAAATGTGAAAATGCATGCCAAGACGTTAGAAGCAATATTTGAAAAGTATTTTAAATTTATGAGTTTCTCGAAAAAAATCCGACAAAAAAACTAATAAGAACAACATTTATGGTGCATGGCGACAACAGACACAATTTCGAGAAAAATAATTTTTTTGAGGTTGAAACTGTAGGACGAGGTGTGCCCCACGGTTTGTTCTTGGGTCCATTACTCTGTATTAAATCTCCAAAAATATTCACCTAGAAAACAATTCTTTGGAGCAGATGAAATTTTTGTTTATAAGTTTCAGTTCACCATTTCAATTTCAACAGGTATAGCCCAAACCCAAATCCGCAAAATCGGCGGTTCTTTTTAAATTTTCGAAATATCTCATTTTCTCGGTTCTAACTTCTGTGTCCATTTCAATATGCGTCGCATTGAAAATCAACTTCCTTTGGCGGGAATAACATGAAATGTTGCAAAACAACCTTTATTTTAGTCAAACTAAAACATTTTTTTTTTCAAACTTTTTAATATAAGACTGTCGTTTTTGCATATTTGGGGTTGGGTTGGGTTGGTTTGGGTTGGTTGGTTTGGTCAGCCCCTGTTAAAATATCACCTATTAAAATATTGGGGCACATTTTAGAATGATCCTGTATATTTAGTAATTTTTTGAATTGAAAGCTTATTACTTACTTAAACAAATAATTTTCTAATATTTAGATAATGAGTTTAAATTTTAGAACTGGATCGATTACGCAGAAACCCATCATTTCTAGCGGTTCTAAACTATTTTATCTTCATAATAACGCTTAATTATTTAATTACTTTGTATGTTGTACTCAACTTAAAAATACGTTTCCTTCTTCAATATATCAACATTTTTACAGTCGTTACTGCAATTACGTTCCAGGCGATTTATTTATATTTGAGTATCGGTGTTTATTTATTGTTGTGGTTTACGTGTAATGTTATTATGTTATTAATTTATTCGTATACAATATCGACGTGTAATTTCACTATTTGTTTTTGACGTGTATGTAATTAAAATAAATTAATAATTTTACGAGAACGTCAATATAAATATGTGGAATTGTGGTTTTATCAAAAGGGCTTGGTACCAGCGAATTAATCACACAATTGACCTTCAATTGTTACATGTACGTTTTGCGTTAATTTGATTTCAATCATATAAAATAATAGGAATTACACCTTTTAAATGAATGGCAAGATCACTATCTTAATAATAATGGCAGTCCGAACATCAACATTTTCAATAAACTATTTCTTCTAAATAAAATGTATACATTTTGAAAGAGGAGTTTTGATGAATATCAATATTTAAATATGAAGCAATAAATAATTATTAGAACATTTTCAATTTGCTTCACTGATTTTCAAATCAATTATTTTTTTGTGCGTTGTGTATCATTTTGTTTTATTATTATTATTTTTTTTTTTTGGATTGTCGCAGTGTTTTCTTAGTCGAGTGAAACTAATATCAAATTAATTTTGGCATTTGTTTATGAAACAACGGAATGTTAATTGTAATTTTAAGCAACTGTTCTTAATAACATTTCCCTACTCTTTTTTTTTTTTTTTTTTTTTTTTTTAATTTAAAGTATCAATTTATGTTGTAGGATAATGGTTAAACTTGAAGGAATTTTAAGATTTTTTAAAAATATATAAAATTGTGGAGCTGTGGAAAAACATCGTTACTCAAGCTTTTCAAATAACTATATATTTCATTTTTGTAAGAAATAAAAATGTCCTGAAGAGAAAGTGTTTTTAATTATTATTGTCTTTACTGTGTCCATTTTAAGCACGCCTATTATTATTTAAATGGTATTGAATCGTCGACAATCCTCGCAGCTGTTTCCCAATTTGCTGCATTAATTTTTCTAGCGCCTTCCTGCACTCCATCTTCATCGGAGACAAAGCCTTCCACGCCCAGTGGCGTAGCGAGCTTAACTCGCGCCCGGGGCACAATACCTTTTTAGCGCCCCCCCCCCATTCGAAAACCATATAATATTATATGTAAAATATATTCGCAAATTAATAAATAAATAAAGTAAAATAAATAAAGTCGTAGGCTCAAGCTAGGCTTTAAATTTGAGACAAAAAATGTAATTGAGAAAACAAGACGGACCATTTGGCGCCCCTTTGTGAGTAGCGCCCGGGGCATGATGCCCCTCCCCTTGCCCCCCTCGCTACGCCACTGTCCACGCCTTCCTTGCCTTCCTTTCCTACAAGTTGTGATTTTAATATCTTTCTTGAGGGGTAGCTCTTCTATATGGCCAACCCATCCGAATCGTCCAGGTTTGATATGTGTTACAACATAATTTACAACTAATGAACGGCGCCACCTATCATTAGTGGGTATCTGCTTGTCAGCCATAAAGAAGCTGTGGGTGGATGAAATCGTAAACATCAGTGCGCATACGTCGGTTTTGTCAGCTGTGACCAACGTTGGTTTCTGGGTTATTACACGTCGTCAGTACAGCTATTGTGAGCGACTAATGCTTGCCGGGCTAGCGACCTATTCCTGGTACGGCAATTGTTATTTACAACTAATGGAAGTTTAGTTTTGGATTTTGGTATTGCAGGACGTTTTTTTTTGTCATTCGTATGAATTTGCTCATTTTTCTTACTATTTTATCGTAAGCTGCCTTGAAATCAATGAAAATATGGTAGGTATCAACGTTGGATTCATTTGTTTTTGTAGAATCTGACGGAGTGTGAAAATTTAATCGATCGTGGAACGGCCTGGTTATAACCAGATATTCGCCCAAAAGTGTCTCTATGTTTAAATTAAGTCGTTGATATATAATGTTCGATAATAATTCTTAGGCTGTATTGAAGAATGGTTTCTCCAACCTTAACTGATCTTTTTTATGGAGAGGGAAAATTAGACTAGTGCTCCATTCCTCCGGTATCTGTTCTTCTTTAAAAAAATCTATTATCTTATGTGCTAACACACTGAACTTTTCTCCTTCATGTTTAAGCAGTTCTACTGGGAGTCCGCCACTGTCCGGAGATTTATTATTTTTTAATTTTGATATTGCGTCCTTTACTTCCTCTACGGGATCATCCCGTTCTAGGTCTTGCCCGCCCCCTTCTCCCCCAGTAGATCCGCAAAATACTCTACCCATCTATTCGGAATTTGCTCTTTGTTGTTAATTACATTACCTATTTTTATCTCTGATCATGTTAATCCTTGGCTTGAACTCTTTTCTGATAGAATCTAGAGTTTTGTAGAACTTTCTTGGAACGTTTTGATTTCTCAACATTTCCAATTCCTCCAGTAGTTTTCCACGTATGTTTTTCTTCTCTTATGAGTTGTTTGCATTTTTTGCGTTGCTGCAGGAGCTTCATTGTTTTTCGTGGTGATTAAACTTCAAACCAATCATCACTGCTTCGATATCTATGTTATCCCGGAGGATATCCGAGGATTTTTTTAGAGTCCGCTCACGTGCTGTCCATAATTCTGATGAAGTCGTGTCGTCTCTGATGTCATTAAATTTTTATCAACTTCAGCTCAGATTTGTTGTGATACTTTTGGTTGAATCATCCACTATTTCTTCAAAAAATTTATTTCATTGTTATTGATGCATTTTCATCGATTCTATGCAAATGACGTAATTTTAAAAAAAATCACACTGAAAAAAACGAAGGTCGGCTACATCATAATGACTACCAGTTTATACAATTACTAATAAATAAGATTCATCATGAAATGGAAAAAAAAACAATAATAAATACAAACGAGAAATTGTTTTCGTACAATAACTTTGATTTCTTTCGTCGAGGTCACAATTACGAGTTTAAGATGATGCACACTCGTACGATTACATGATGTAATACTACAATTAATAGACACAAATGGAAAATTAATGTGAGACGAACTTTTAATTGGAGGAATCGATGGAAAGGCGCTTTTTTCACGTTACCTTGAACACCTCGTAAACGTGGTAACATTCAAAACCACGTTAAATTAAATTTTTTGTTTGGTATTGTTAAATGTGATTAACGTGTACAATATATTGTTAAAGTCTCGCAACTATTCTGTACAAACGGTTTAAATTTGAAAATCTGTTTGGAATCTATAATTTCCTAATGTATTTTATCATAAATAATTTCATTTTGTTGAGATTTTAATCCCTATTTTCAGTAAACCTGAAATAAAGCTTGATGGATCTTTTTAATGATGACTAAATGTTTATAAACAAAAATAAATTTTACAATAAACTAAAGAAATGTTTATTACTTATTACATTACAACACGTTATATATTTATCAACGTCTACTTCTTTATAAAACAAAGCGAAGAGTAAAATATCATATACCAATGACTTTCATTAATTCAAAATAAACAATTAAAATGACAGGAAATGTTTCCTGTACGTTGTCGGCTTTTTCCACAAAAAAGACCGACTGAACCGACGCCACATACTAATTGATTTCTTTAACAATTCTTGGAAACATTTTCATCAATGAACGTTGTTTTACATCCGGTTTCCGTATTTCTTTCCTTTGCATATTTTATATACTATTGAGCACTACTCATACGTTTTAACACTAAGGAAAGTGGTTCTTTGTTGGTATATTTTGTTCTTCAATAATTTCATTAAATTATTAATAATCTATTCTATATCAAACTAATGGACTTATATTTATATAAACCTGTCAACAAAATGATATATTGCATTTATAAATGTTTTGAAAAAATGTTAAATAATTTAATTTGAACTAAAAATTATTAAAAACTACTAAACTATAAAATAAATCATGGAAACGTACTGAAGCGACATCTCTAAGTTCACGCTCGAACTAACCAGTGAGTGGATATAATACTTTACCAACAGATGGCAAGCAAATACGTTTAAAATTTTAAATTCTACCATTTGAAAAATATTTAAATATGTATACGACAATAAATAAATTAAAACGTAACGAAACGTTCAAAAAATTCAAAAATTCAACACATCAAAATGGATGTGGTCATCATTTTATTAAAAATTCAAATTCAGGACAAAATTTCCTGTAGAGGAAAATTTTAATTAATTAATAGTGTATTCGCCAATCGTCGTATAATATATATTAAAATACTAATTATGAAATTAATAAATAATAGCTTAGGATTGCTCACTGCGTCTTAGTCCTGATCTTACAACAGATAATTCGAAGATAGATACCCATTGTCTTACTTGTTCTAGTTATGATTTGTATTTACATTTTGAACAATTTTCCTCCATTCTTTCCCGTCCTGGATTTTTTTCTTTCCATCCATGTGCTTGTCTCTCCTACATCTGCTACCAAACGGTTTCCATTCTGTAATCCTTCTTAGCATGTTATCATCTTTCATCCTTTTTAAGTGTCTTTGAGATGTTATCGTTCTTACCATATCTTGACCGTTTAAGATATCCAGTACGCACATGTTCATAACGAGATCCCCTTGTGATAATTTTTTTAGGTCCAAATATTCTTCTTACTATTTTTCTTTCAAATACTCACAGTCTTTCTTCGTCTTTTCTAGTAAGAACGGCTTCCGCAGCATTCGTAATTATTCTTTTGCACTGCATGATATTTTTATATTTATAATGCGCTCTATGTCCTGCCATTTTAGTAAAGTAGAATTTAGTAATGTGATACTCCTATAGTTGTCACATATTATAGGATCTCTCTTCATCAATATTGGTATAAATTGGGATGCCGTCAGATTCCCATTCTGACGGCATCCTTTCCTCTTCCCAAATTTGTACCATTACATCCTTTTCTTTATCTTCATACCTTTCTTTCTTGGAAAAGTTTTGTTACATTCCTTTTTTTTTTGTTTGTTTGTTTTTTTACTACATTTACTATTCTTAAGCTATCTCTGTTATAATTACCTTGTGAACAGAATCCACCCCTGTACGATCTTACGTCATGTATCATTTTTTTCCTTTTCTTTGAAAGTGAGATTTCTTAGAGTTTTCGTTAATTTCTTTTATGTCTATAAGGATCTTTCTATAAAATTACAAAGAAATAAAAAAATCTCAATTATCTTTTTACATTTATTATTCTCGTCATTTTAAGAATATTACATTTAATAACGTTAGGATGGAAATAAATAAAAATAAATAGTACTTATATCTATTCAGATGTTCAATGTTCAGATAAAAATTTATGAAACACAACCAATTGTTTTTGCTGTAATTTTATAAATACTATGAAATTAAAACAAATCATAAAATTACAATAAATAAAATTACAATAAATAAAATTACAATAAATAAATGTTCCTTATTTACTGTTTTAGAAACACTTTTTCGTGTATAATTTGTGGTTTAATATTAGAAAATACAATGTGTTATAAGTACAGATATTTTAACAGGTGATAGCTGACCTTAACCCAAACCCAAATCCGCAAAAATGGCAATCCTATCTTCATTTTAAATTTGGGCATTCGGTTCTAAGTACGGTCCTGTGTCCATTTCAATATGTGTCGCGTTGAAAATCAACTTCCTTTGGCGGGAATAACATGAAATGTTGCAAAACAACCTTTATTGATGATAATTCGGCGTTACTGTCATATTTTACTCAAAACTTAAAATATTTTTTCCTGGCACACCTTTCGCCCGTCAATTTTGCATACATATTTGGGATTGGGCTATTGTCAGCTATCACCTGTTAAAATATCTGTACTTATTTAAGGAAGACCTGTATATAGAACTAGAGAACAAGTCCAGTCGTTTATAATTTATTAATTTTCAAAGCTTCCAATGCAAGAAATAATATATACAGATTGTCCAAATTTATCGGCGCACTGTTGCTAACTTTGTTATTAGTATAGTTACAGTGTCGGTTAAATTACCAAAGATGTAGTGATTTTTCCGCTGATTGCAATGACCCACAAAAAAAAACAAATGCGCCTCACGTTTCAAAGCCAGCTCAGTTAATTAGATTTTTAAACGGAACACCTGTCTATTTATGTAGCAGTCGGTAGAAAATGGAATTTTGCGCAAAATCTTCTAAATACTATATCCCATAAATGAAAAACAGAAGAGCTACGACGATATTAATACATGGTCACCGCAGGGATAACTTCGTTAGTAGAGAAGCTATGGTGGTGGTCAATACAGCAAAATTGTGTAGTTTTTTACTGCTGATTACAATCGCACACTCAAAAAAAAAAACAATTGCGAATCGCATTTTCGAAAAAACAAGATTTTTTTATGAGACAACCTCTATATTTCTGTTCACTAATTGATAAAAAGTTCATTTTCTAGCGACTGCTACATAAATATACAGAATGTTCCATTTAAAAAATCTAATTATCTGAGTTGGCTCTGAAATGTGATGTGCAATTGTTTTTTTTTTGTGTGGACCACTGCAATCAGCGGAAAAATCACTGTGTCTTTGCTAATTTAACCGACTCTGTAGCTGCAAAACTAACGAAGATACCAATAGTGCGCCGGTAACTTTGAACAACCTGTATATGCATACATCGAACCCATAAATATATAAAGAAAATATAAGTAAATAAGCAATAAAGCCTCAAAATAAAAGGTTTCCAAAATTAATAAATTAAAAAATGACAAAAATATTGATAATTTGATAATTTTATACATATAGCTTATTCAAAATTATTATACGTTGTTATCGAAAAGTTTTCATTTCGTCCATTGAAACAAATAATAAATATACTAAACTACTAATCACAATTACATCGAAATATACAGTATTTATGTACAATTACATTCAGAGTAATATAAAAATTTCGTATCGTGAATTATACAAATAAGAATAAAACATTTAAATATAAGTCGTTGTTAATTATATTTATATACAATTTAATAATCTTTTAAATATTTACAGAGAATTACTTAACGCCTATTTTTTCCATTCGCATTGAAGCCAAAATGATTGCACCTAACGCTATATAGACTAATTCCTCGACATTTCCACATATAATTTCAACAATGGTTTGCGTAACGTTCACATAAATATTTATTCATCTAGAAAGTTTATTATTTATCATTAAATATAGTCTTCCTATATCGTAATACCGTTGGCGTAGTTTAATCGTTTAATTTTTATACATGTCGCATAGCACTTTCTCCATGGGCGTGTTGCCTATTGTCTTCTGAAAGAAAACTGTTTCAATTCGCGACGCCGGAACGATACGAAGGAGCGGAAGCATGAGTAATAAACGACCGAATCTTGCTACTTGTCCTGGAAGTTGGGCTCGGCAGTGTTGCCATAACATCACTTGAGCTTGATCTTGCAAGTTTTCGATTTGACTTGGATCTTTTAAACCCCGAGTTTCTGGAAATGAAATTTATTATTTAATATTTTAACAATATGTTTAACGCATGTGACATAATTTGGACTCATAGTTACAAAGGATTTGGGTAGAATACCCAAGTTGTTAATTGCTATAAAAATACCTATTATTAAAATTTTTAAAATATGTTGATCCCTGACGCATATACAGGATTGCGATTATGTATGTCCGTCGAGCTAAAACGATTTGAGCTAGAATCCTGAAATTTTAAAGAGACTTAGGACTCAATAAAAACTACTTTTTTAAATTTAAAAAATTTTTGTTGATCCATAAGTTTTCAAAATGCAAAGCCTACTTGATTTTTTTAAAATGGGAACATGGGTTAAATGGGACATCGTTAGAAAGTTAATTTTTTTTTTTCGAATTTAACGGTATAATAGTTTAGGTGATTTGTTTGACAAAATCTTAGAAAAAAATTAAAACTAAATTGAAATAAAATAAAACACGTAAATCAAGCAGCTTTTGCGAATCCGTCAAAAATTAGAAGAACCTACCTATGGCAGTAGAGAATGACCCAATGCGATTATTGCACCTTGTCATTTCTCATTAAAACACTTTAAATATTAAAATTTTGTAAATACCTATAGTCATGTGGGGTAAATGTAAACGTTTTTTGTATTCTGTAATTTGAAATTTCATATTTTGTGTTTAACGAGTAATTGTTGACCACTGAAATAATACCCATATAGTTTCAACTGTTTTAAAGATTTTCTCCAAATTTTACCTTCATACGAGTTACTATCTGACTTTCAAGGACTGTTTACAATTACCCTATCGAAAAATTATACTGTGCAAATATATGGGGTAAATGGAAACACCTTATTCGATGTCCAATTGATCTACTAGTAAAATTTGTTAGG
>JAFFZR010028749.1:0-10896 GCA_018397195.1 Lethrus apterus | reverse complement strand
CTATTAGATCGTAAATTCTAGTCTTTGGCCATTTTAATGTAGTTTTTAAGTAATTTTAACTCTTAACGTATTTTATTCCTATTACACTGTATCCATTTGCGATGTGGCTTGCAACGTTGTCATTGTATTTAAAATCAAATTTTGTAATAATTCCAACTTTTTACAACCAACACTAAGATATTTTTCCTGATGAAGCAGTGATTTTACTGCGAAATATTGAAAATATCAACTGAGTTTTGGGTTTTTCTTCCTACACCACTGACCGTATCCCCGATAAACTTGTCGTTTTTGATTCTAACGAGTACGGTTGATGCTCCTTGCTGTATATATATATATATATCGTAAACTCTTATTGCAAAGAATGTATTTATAAGATTAAAAGTTGTGGTAAGGAGACGGAGATAAAAAATAATTCTTTTGCATTTCCTTTTACTTTTTCTTAGTTTTGGATATTTTTTGCTGGACTGATGCAAATGGGATAAACAAAACGTCTTGGGCAATTGTATTACATGACAAAAGAAAACTGCGCTTAGGTAAGAAGTTCAACAATAAAGATGGACAGTCCAATGACGATTTTTTAAATTCAGTTATTTTAAAAAATTACTAAATAAATTTATCAAAGGACCATTCGATCAAATAAAAATCCAAGACCAGTTTAACTTAATCCAACCCAACCATATCTTTTGTTTTTGGGTTGGATTCGATTTTATTAAATTGAATTGGGTTGGCTACGATTTAATTTTAATGAAAGGAAGAAAAAATGGACTAAGAGCGCAATAGTCATTTGTTAAATATCTGCAATACAGAAAAATAGAAGGTAAATATGGAAATGAAATTAATGAATAAATGAAAGAGGTGGATAGTATAGGGTTAAAAGGTTAAAAAATATATAAAAGATAAAAAAATTATATATGTGATTACAAAAGGACGGAAATGGGAAGAATTCCAAAGAGAAAAATTAAAAAAAAATATATATGTATAAATTCTAAATTGTCAAATTTTAATTTATTATTTATTCTTCAATGTAATAAAAAATACATTCAAATTAATTAAAATAAAAATTAATGTTAAATTCTTGATTGTAAGTGCTTGAAATTATACATCTTTTATTCGTGAGCAAGCAATAACAAGAAAGTTGCATCAGTTTAAAATGTTTAAAAATTAACGCCCACTTTTTGAATACCATTGATATTAATAAGGAATCAGAGTTTTTTTTTTTTAATTTAAGCATTTTAAAAACAATTAAATAGCTGCTACTTTTAAGTTTTTAAATTTTTATAATTCTTTCAATTTTACATTGTATAAATAACAATCAGGTATCTTCAATTTAAATTAAAAATGTCAGTTACTAGCATAGTTTGTGAAGAATCTTCATTAATCGATTTAACTTTAACTTGCTGTCACTTTCTGATTACTGTGTTTTGGTCAAAAGTTTACTAACAAAACACATTTATTTTGGTCTTCTCTTACTACCCTTTTATGTACACATTTTATATATTTGTGTGACGTAATAAATATATTTTATAACATTTTCACTTTTCGTACTGGTTTTTTAATGTTTGTTATTACATTCGAAGTATTTTATTGGTTGAAAGATGAAGAATAAATAGACAAGTATATCTCCAAGCCTATATAACTAACTGACATTTGAAACTTATTAAAGTTTTATATAATAATAATAATAATAATAATAGTCCATAAACTTAGTGTGAATAAAATTAGATTTTTCCAGTACATGTTGTTTAAATTCTGAAGAAAACATATAATAATAATAATAAATAATAAGATAGAATCATACAGATTTGTAAACATGACATATACTTGATACAACAATCTAGTGTATCATTATTTGAATTTTAACAGATGAGACCTAACCTTGGCCCAAACGACAATTATCCAGTAAATTATCCATTAAATTGTGGATATTTCTGTTATGAATTAGTTTTATATGCTAATATATGAAACTCATTTCTCGCATTAAACGTTATCTAATAATCAGTAATTACAGATAACCAATTATTAAAATAATTATTTTAATCAACGATAATTATTAGTGAGATCAGTTTTTAATTCTTTAAATAATTAACTCAATCAAAAAACTTGTACTATTAATATTGAATCAAGTATTTTGTTTGTATGCTCTCTGTACTTTTTTGAAGCACACAATTATCGTTTGCCGCAGGCATACTACAATTTGACAAATCAAATTTAATGCCAATTAAAAGAATTTACAAATTAATAAAACGATAATTACAATATTGGACGATCACGTCGGACAAGTTGATTTTTATCGAAGAAATTAACATTAACACCGAACAGATAGAGCACAGGCTTGCTTTAACTTAACCAACATAAACCCACTTAATGTCATGAATATAATCACAATCTAGATCTGGATCTAAATAACAGCGTGTGGACGCAGACAATAATAAAGATCTCGTTCGAATCAAAACTTCGTTCGAAATACTTTCCTTGACAGTCATCTGATCTCGCTTATTTAAAAAATTTGAATTACGAACGGACAGATATAAGAAATAAATTACTTCGTATTAGCTTAGAATAGAAGCTCTTCTTTTTATTCCATCGTTGCTCGATGTAAATGTTAATACTAGATAAATAGATAGATAATATTCAAATATTTAGGTGCTTTGTAATAGCTATAAATTGTGAAAAAATCAATCTGTTTACTATATGAGTAAACATGAAATGATTTTTTAATAAATGTTTATAATTTTATTCTTAAATTAATTGCATGTAGTTAGTTATTATATTTTTGTTGTATATTATTATATTTACTTGTTATTTGTTAATTATACACTCATAAATAAATTTAAAATTCAGATTCACAAAGTGTTAATGGATCACATTAAAATAAATAAAAATGCGTTAAGGGTAGGTCTACTCATAATAAAAGTGCTGAGAATGTTAGTGAATGCTCCCTGGCTTGTATATCCGCGTTCCACAAAGGTTCGCCCTCCCCGCCCCACACACACACACACATCTTAATTGATATGAAACGACATAAACTGAAAAATCACATTAAATGCATTTCCGTGAAGGGCCATTTTTGCGGACTTAAGTGTGAGCTCAACTTTTAAAATTAATGGAAGAAACAGATAGTTAAGTTCTGCTGGTGATCAAAAAAGTAGGTGAGAGTGAATTATCAGTATTTTAATTTGCTAAACACAGTGCTCGGGGGGCGGGGGGGGGGAAGAAGTAATGAGGGAAAACACACACGCTTGACTTGCATTGCTCACACATAACATTTTTAAACTAAAGTTAGTTAGGACTTCACCAGTCCTCGTCAAGCAAATTTGTGATCGAGTTGTCCACAGTTGTTGCTTGAACCAAATGCACAGCGCCACCTATCGGTGGTGACATAGTCAATTCGTGGCATTGGCAAGCGGACGAATTGCCTACCGCCGATAGGTGGCGCTGTGCATTCGGTATTAAAAGGAGAAAACATAGAAGAGGGATTCAAGAATAACGAGAATAAAGTATAGCTCTGAACATGGAAAGAATTAGGTGGATATGTCAAACACAAAGGAATTATTCTAAGTGTTAGGTGATCCGAAAATGTTTGTAAAATGTGGGTGTTAGAAAGAAATAAGAAGGAGATTTGAATGCACGGTTCAAATGTGGGATAGAGGAAAAAAGTGTGCAACATGATTTTCTGGTTGCAATAAAAAATTATTTACTTACGGGATCGGGTTGGGATGGAATTATTCTCGAATAAAAGAGAAAGAGAGCTGATAAAATCAATCAAATGCATGAACAGGATAAGTTAATGTTTGAAGTATAAATATGCTTTGATAAAAGAAAAAACTTATGTAATGAGAGTGGAAGGGCCCAAGAATTGAATTAACAAATGAGTATTAGGTATGGCGTTTCGAGCGACTATTCTGATTATATATATGTTTTTTACGTTTCCCTAATTTTTCCAAAGTGTTCTAGAATATGTTTCTGCAAGACGGTCGTGGACGCAACCAAATCCCTCCCTCACAGTCAAGTTTTGCGAACATGGACAAGGGGTTAGAGAGAATTAAGGGAACAAATCATTCATAAAAATACAATTTTCAAAACAATCAGCAGCATGAATTTAAATTAATATTGTTTTTATATTTTACATATGTTTATAGAAACTCACTTATTCTAGAAATATAGGACCACAAAAAACTATAATTTCATCATCCATATATTCATTAAACGTTTTCGAAATGGTTTTATTTATTTAACAAAATAATTCGTGCGATCAGTTTTGAATGATTTTTTGAAATTTGAAATGGTCAATTGGCTCGACAGAGCCGTACTGTCCAATGAATAATATTTTTCCCATAGATGCCAGTAATTACCTTTCGTTTACATACAAAAATTAAGTTGCAATAAATTAACAATGCAATAATTATAATTTTCATTGATATTTTGAAACTTTTGAAATAAGAAACTGCAATATATTTAATTTGATCTACTAGGCAGTTGCAATTACTTGATATTAAATCGATCTAGTAATGGGCGGAAGTGTTTTTTCCGGTCCAAAAAGGAAGCGACTTCCAGATGTCGCTTCCTAGCTTCCATATTTTATATAAATATTAAATAACCGCTATTTTTTAATTACTATGTAATCGCTTAGTTAATTCCACTATTAATGACTAATACATTTTATTCTTTAATTTTATAATTTTCATATTTTTCCGAAGTGAACAACGTCATTTACTAATAAAATGACAAATTTTCGTTTTTTAATTAATAATAAATAAAAAAATTATTTATTATAATAAACCATGTCACGGTTATGTGCATCGTGCTCCCTCTTTATAATTCTGAATAAGAAATATTATATAATACAAATGATTAATTGTTGTTGATCGTCACTTATAACTTTATAAGTCTATGAACACAATCTATACAAGCGCACGTGTTTTTAATAAATTTTTTATTTATTTTTTTAATATTTTCCGATCACAATCCGGTAAACCCCTGTTTTAAAATGTAAATTTATACGTATGTAAATTATTTAATTAATAAAACAAAAGACCATTGATTGATGCATTCAATTTTAAACTAGACGTGTCCTTTTCCGTGTTCCAGAAATATATCAAATTTAATAACTTGGAATTATAAGCTACACCAACTGATCTCTAAATTATTGGCGCTCTCGTATCACTTCTGGTTGTACCGGAAGTGCAGACCAACTTTGTTATTGTAAATGAAATGTTATATTTTTTCATCGTTTTTCAGATTCTACTCACAATTCTACACTGAAACTTATAGGGTACCCTATACTAAAATCTAGCCGTTTTGGAGTTTTTTTTGCTGTTTTAAATAAATTTCCGGAAGTACTGCACTTGAAATCTTCATTTTTGGAGTTTTGCTCCATGGGCAACGGAATGGCGATGTTAAAGTTACCAGGAAGTATACATGACCGCTCAAAATTAGCGACAACTTATAATAACTTCAAATCAGGAAAAATCAATTTTTTTAAATGGAACCCCCTGTATATTACTGCATTTTTAAATGCGCTTAGTAATTCTACATCGATTTTTATACCATTTTTTCTAATAGATTTTGAGTTATAAGCAGTTTTCTAAATAATTCCCCTAAGAATGCCGTTTATGCCTCATTTAGTGATCTTAGACAGCCTTGGATGTCATTATAATTAAGTATTATGATTGTCTACTTTGACACCTGTCTTTTGTTTGACATGAGTATAAAGACATAATGGCTGGTGAAGTAAATAATTACGCAAATAATGATATTTTAAATTTATTTTACATACATGGAGAATGTGGGAGTGTAGTGGATAGAACATATCGTACTTTTAACGAAAGATATCCATGTTTGCCAGCAATGACGAAGAAAAAATTTAGAAAACCGGATCAAATTTTCTGCGTTTCTGCAATTAGCAGCTTTTCCGAAAAGCAGAAAATTTAATTCCAACAATTTTTTCTTCGTCATTGTTGGCAAATTTGGATATCTTTCGTTAAAAGTACGACATGTTCTATCCACTACTCTCCCACATTCTCCATGTATGTAAAATAAATTTAAAATATCTTTATTTGTGTAATTATATTGTACTTTATACTAATGTCAAACAAAAGACAAGTCAAATTAGACTATCATAATAGTTAATTATAATGACATCCAAGGTTGTCTAAGATCACTAAACAAGGGATAAACGGCATTCTTAGGGGAATTATTTAGAAAACTGCTTATAACTCAAAAACTATTAGAAAAAATGGGTTGTATGCCTTATAATAATAGATGTAGAATTACTAAGCGCATTTAAAAATGCAGTAATATACAGGGGGTTCCATTAAAAAAAAATAATTTCTACTGATTTGTTGTTGGAAGATGTCGCTAATTTCGAGCGGTCCTGTATATTTCCTGGTAAATTTAGCATCACCGTTCCGTTGCCCATGGTATCAAAGCAAAATGCCAAAAATGAAGATTTCAAGTGCAGTACTTCCGGAAATACAGAATTTTCAATATACCATTGCAATTTGTAAAATTTATTTAAAACAGCAAAAAACTCCAAAACGGCTAGATTTTAGTATAGGGTATCCTTATAAGTTTTGGTGTAGAATTGTGAGCACAATCTGAAAAACGATGAAAAATTATAACATTCCATTTAAAATAACAAAGTTGGTATGCACTTCCGGTACAACCGGAAGTGGTACGAGAGCGTCAATAATTTACAATAAGAGATCAGTTGGTGTAGCTTATCATTTCAAGTTATTAGAGTCGATATGTATTTACCTTACGTAAGTACAACAGAATCAATTTCAAATATTCTCACAACCTATAATTTAAAACTAGTACATAAGAATAAAAATAACCAAACTACTTAAAAATACGCATTTAAGGTCATAAATATTTTACTAACTTTACAACTCTTAAAAAACCCATATTAATTAAAATAATGCTTTTTAGCTTCAGAAGAGAATTAATATCTAGATTAATATTAGAAATTATTCATATTAAAAGACAAAAACGCTATTAATTAAAATATAAGTCATCAACAGTCTAGGTCTAGACTGTATTAATATGCTTTACCAAAGAAATGTAACTAAGTAAATTAACCCATTATAACTTCTAACTTCCATTTTATAAATTATGATATAATGTGTAGACCCGTCGTGTGAAATCAATTAGACATACTTTAAGTGTGATATGATCATATATAATGTCTTGCTACCCTAATTAATAGCTCGGGTTATCCCAGGGTGGTACAATACACAGACTTGGAGGCGGTTAATTAACTTAAAACGTAATTAATCTTATGTACGGTTTACTGTGCATTACTGTTAGATATGGGCTTCAGTCCCGTCTAATTATAGCACCATTTTATCGTCACACAAATCATTTCTTAAAATAAATTGAGCCATGTTGATTACGATAATTGTGAATGATAAACTAATTCAATTTGAAAGTTTAGTCACATTTGGACACTTATAAAACGTAACTATAAAACTGTTAATTTGATTAATTAAACTCCTTAACTTGGAACATTTTAAGTAAAATAAACTGGACAAGTAGAAATATAAAAGAGGGAAAAAATTAAAAGGAAATGATATTAAATATGTAAATGAGATTGTAACAATTAAAGATCATATGAAATGAAAGCTTTAGTGCATTGAGTGGGATATTGGTGAGAAAGGAAATTTTCCAAGTTAAAGATTTGAAAAGAACATTTTAAATGCAAAGTATGAGGTGTAAGTAAGTTCGAGAACTCGATTTCTGTATATGAAAGTGAAACGCTAAAGTAAAGTGTTAAGAGCTATAAGGAAAGTTGGTAAAAGCAATGAAAGAGAAACGAATGGAATCATTGTGAAAAAGGTGGTTAATGTTAAAGTACTTAAGTAATGAAGTGAGATCTTCAGAAAACGCAGGTTCAAAGTTATTCATTTATTTGTGTGTGACGTGGAAAACATGAAGGAGCTTTGCAATTTATAGATTGAAATTCCA
This sequence comes from Lethrus apterus, assembly GCA_018397195.1. Classification (NCBI taxonomy): domain Eukaryota; kingdom Metazoa; phylum Arthropoda; class Insecta; order Coleoptera; family Geotrupidae; genus Lethrus; species Lethrus apterus. The sequence continues at coordinate 2,931 of JAFFZR010028749.1, read as the reverse complement.
TGATTAATTATTTGAAATATCAATACATCAGAAAACATTTGAAATATAGTACAGTGGTTGGTTTATGTTATGAATGCAGATGAAAACTTAAACCCGTTATATGCAAGATAAAATTGCAGAATATCTTATTTCACTTAATCTATGTGCAACTCGGTGTCGGTAAGTGAGTCATTTCTATTATTATATATAATTTCCTGAAATATTTTTTTTTCGCTGGAGCAGATTACATCTGGCATTCATAATAACTATAACATTAATTCATTACAGGAATCACGAATTTAGCCTTAGTACAGTTTAAAATACGGTACAACAAACAGAGCGCAACAGAATAACTACCGCTCATGATTGCATCATATGTATATACCTAGTGCACAATTCGCTGCAGCATGCGACCTAGGTAAGGTCATTTGAAAGAACAACGCAAAATACTGGAATGTGGAACAATCTATTGTACGGACGAATATTCATTTCGTTGTGGTGTTAGTATGTGTACGTAGTATGTGTACACATTACCAAATACCTGTATACACACATTTTTCGTGTACTGTGGAAATTGAAAGAGAAAGCTAGACGGATACCTTCAGAAAAAAAACGTGTCTTAATGAATATTCATAACAACATTGTTTCCATTTTTGTAGCTGAAATATTGTCGGTTATAAACTTACTATTGCGTATTGAAAAGGCAAGTGACCGCAAAATCGAAAGTCAACATCACATACTTCAAATATTTTTATATACGGATTATCTTTTGTCCTCATCATTATAGAGCTTCATTTTTTCGAAAAATTTCATTTTATATTTATAGAGCGACTGACTCGTCCCTCATAGATAACTAATATACCATATAACGAACCACATCAAAGGACATTAAACGATGATTTGCTTTCATCTATTAAATCAATAATTTTTTTTCTTTTTTCTTTTTTTCCACTTGCTCAAAGTTCGAAGACTGAGAGGGAGAATATTTGGTTGCGGCCACGACCGCAACAGATGTTAAGGGAAACGTGGAAAGCCTAATAAGAAGGTCGGAAGGCCAATTCAAAGTAAGAAACATTTTAAACTTAAATCTGTGTAATTGTAAATTTAAATTTACAATGTCACTCACTAGGACTTAAACCCTAGACCTTGAGATTACTAGCCTACTGAGTAAGCCACTAGATCAGTAAACCCCTTATTATTAATGGAATTTGAATTTTGTATTGACTATTTCCAGTTGTTGATTTCTACACATTTCTATTATTCTTTTGCCATTATTGTTTTGTGTCTGTTTTCCTTCTTTTCCCGTGTATTCTTCTACTCCCTGGGTTTTCTTACCTACTCTTCCATTTAGATCTCCCATAATACTACTTTCTTATTTATTATTTATTGTATTTCCAAGTTTTTCAAAAAAAATATCTTTTTCTTCTTGTCCGTCGGCTTCATTCGGCCCATATGCTATTACTAGGCTCCAGTAGTCCTTCTGTCCTTCAATCGTTACCTTGACTAGCAATATCCTTTCATTTATGTTATGTTTCATTATTGTTATAGCAGTGCTATAATTGTGAGCAGATTTGTTGGCACAATAAAATGTGTTCTGAAAATGGCAAGTTTGTCTATACAGTGCTAACAAATGTTTTTCCCTGGAAGATATTTGCTGTGGGTACAAAATATTTCTCTTTGTATGACATAGTAATAACATTGTGGTAGAGAAGCAAAACAAAGTAAATAAATAGCATTTTTTGACGAAAAATAACATACGCTCGAAATGCTTAAAGAATGCATATTTTTATTTTAAGTATAATAACTAATAATATTGCGTGCTGAAAATTCATTTAAGCATGCTAATATAAATATGAAAACTTGCCAATAAAAGATAGGCATGTAGAATTTCTGCTACCTCACCAACAATGTAGCTTTTCATACATATGTATTAAGTAATAAACGGTTATATACAAGATTGATTATATAATAATAAATAATTTATTCAATAGATACTATACATTTCGTAATATGATCGATATTTCATAGTGATTTACGCTGGCTATCTTAAAATAAATGGTTTAATAATAAAACAATTAATAATCTAAAGTAGAAAACGTCATAGGTAAACGTTATTGACAACATAAATTTCTTGCAATTATCCGCTTTGCAAAAAAAAGTAGTGAATGGTTTGCCTTCGGCAATTTCCTGAATTAGCTTAGTTGCCTTCTTGTTTGTAATTTCAATTTTTTATTATACAAATAACTATGCAAATTACTTTATTAGAAAATGTAACTAATATACTGTATCTATTTGTTTTGTATGTATTTTGTCATTGTATACCTGTATTATTTTCGTCCGATGAATTCCATACGGTCAATTTGTTATGGTTTGCGAGTAGCCAATTTTCTATAGGGTAATTGTCTATATACAAAGAAGACACAATCTTTATGCATAACATTATTATATAATCATGCCATTACAAATTACAAAGTTATTGTTTTAAAAATAGCTTACAGAGACTTAGAATTCTCGGCACGTTCGTTTTAAATACAGTTAAGTGTGCATGTAATTTACGCGCATGTAGTACGAATATGTCATTATAACTACATTTTAGTTAGATTTTAGTCATGATGCTCAAGTCTAAGTGCTTTATGGTCCAAAAATTAAGTTAATACATGACAGGAAATTTTCTTCATTTATTTATTATTAGTGTCAAATTCTTGGTTGATTATAATACTCATCTTTTTTTTTTTTTCTTTCTTGAGCGTGCAACCAAATTAAAACTTGAGTTGTGCAATAAAATATATTTATTACAACACACCAAATATAATAAATATAAAAATGTGTTTCGCAATCTTTATCAAGTAATAAATATATTTGACGTTTGTTATATTTTACTATGGAAACCTTTTTATAAAAATAGTTTACTATGAATTTGTTCCATCAATTAGTTCAAAAGGTTGAAATATT
>JAFFZR010028748.1:0-10900 GCA_018397195.1 Lethrus apterus | reverse complement strand
TTTTCGTATAAAATAAACTTGCATCATTTTTTATATCTGAAATAATTGACAATTACTGTTATACTTTTCCGAAGCATTTGATTAAAAGATAGTTAGTAGATGCAATTCGTGATGTTCGTTTCGGTCATTACCGTACAGTAATTGAAACCGACGTTATTGTCCGCAACTCCTCGACAGTTAAAACGGTATCAACAATTCCGTGCAGCGTCGGAATAAGAAAACACGATAATCGCACAAAATTATGTAAATATAAACGTTCGATTCAACCCTCGACCGTCGCATGCAAAGATCTCGTATGTCAGGCTCTTTCCACGCCACAAAATCATTCTATACACGAGGAGCAATATCGTAATTTGGGATTTAGAATGACGTGCACGGCCTAAATCCCGAGTAAGGTTCGTTAGCGCGTTTGCCGTATCGAATTCGTTTAATAGATGTTCGGTGAACCGTAAACGTGTGCACCAATAAGTCAGAATTAAGATCGGACGGGCATCATGTCGAATCTCGAATGCGAGCGAACGAATGAAAAGATAACGACTTTCTTATCTAAATTATAATCTCGACTTATTTACACGCACCACGTTTGTCTTATTGATAATGTGTTAATTGTTTCTCGCATGACATGTTTTAAGTGGTTTCTAATGCACGTTGGAGTTGATCGAAAAAGAAGAACTGATAACATACAACAGTTTGAGAGATCTTACAACTTTTAAATTACATTAATGCACTTAGATTTAACTTTATTAACTCAGAACGTTAATATTTGAACGTTAGCACCTTGTGAGTAATTGCTATGTTTTGGGTCATATTTCTACAAATTGTTGGAAAATTTCTCGAAAAATTCAGATGAAAGGAAGAAAAAACATAAGTGAGTAATTTGATTTTCAAAAATCAACCCAACCTCAGCGAATGAATCCCAAAATCCCATACTAAATAAACGAACTATCATATGAATACACAAGCAAACTTAAACATATTTCACCCAGTAAACAACAAAACAATTAATAAATCAATTATTCAAATTTCAGTTTTTCTCAACGAGTGAAGATTTGCAAACTGATCGCATTTCTTATGAAAGTATCTGGTATTTTTCGTAAAAGATTGTAGTAAGTTCATTTTCAAAAACTGTTAAATTCTTTCTCAGAACTTACAACGTACAACTATGAGTTATTAGTAATTGAATTCGACCATTAAATCTTCAAAGGCTTTTCGTCTGTCTACCCTAGACAGACGAAAAGTCGAAATTGATGCAACTACATTTGTTTTTTTTTTTTACTAATTATTTTCCATTTCTTAACCTACTCTTTGTTTTTGTATGTCAACGTATTTCAATGGAAACTTCTTTTTTGAATGGCAACCAAGTGATTTTTTTGTTGATTTTTATTCCTCTTTTTTTTCTAGAAATAACTTGATATTTTTTTCAAGATTTATTGAATGGCCTCTGGGGTATTTAAAAAATAAAATTTACAAAGAGAAACCAGAAAATTTGCGAGATCTGGAAGCAAGATCCGGCATGAAATTGAAGAAACACCACCAAAATTTGCAATTAATTTGCAATTACCTGCAAAATTTGTTGCGTAATTTTTTTGATAGATAAGGTTATTGTCAACTTGCAGGTGGTCTTCAGGTTGAACATATAATTTGAGTTAAATATTATTTGAGTGAATAAAATATTTTGTATTAAAGCATGTGAAAAAATATCAAATCATTTCAAGAAAAAAAAAAGGAAAAAAAATCAGCAAAAAAAATCACTTGGTTGCCATTAAAAAAAAAGTTTCCATAAAAATGCGTTGACATACAAAAACAACGAGTACGCTAAGAAATGGAGAATAATTAGTAAAAAAACTTCTATTAAAGACATTTTGTTATAAAGTTCATATTTACGGAAATAAACTGCCCATTCCATACTTTTGACTAACCCTGTATAATTGTTTTCGCACAGGAAAAATCTAGTGGGATTATATCTGATGAATTTGGTGGCCATGTATATTGTCCTACCCTACCCCATCGCTCAGGAAATTCATCGCTCAGAAAATGCTGAACAAAATTAGATAGGTTTTTCTGAGGAACAATGTATAATAATACACAATATTCGATTAAAAGTTTTTCAATTAAAAAAATCTCCAGACTAAATTGAAAATATTCAAATTTCTTCAGAAAATATATATAGGTATATATATAATTTTTTTGATTTCTTTAAATCATGGAAATTCAAAAAGATTTTGATTCAAAATTGATTCGCATCTTGTTTCCACAAGATTCTATTCAATAAACTTAATTGAAGCTGCAGTAAAAACAACAGTCTTTTTGAAAAAATGTTTCAACTGTAGAATACGGAATATCAAATTCTGCAACATTCCGTTGAGTCGATTTTGGGATTCTAACAAATGCCTGACGAACAGCATTTATTATTTCTAAAGATCGCCTTGGTCTCGACTTTTCTTTTATTAAACTTCCAGTCTTTGAGAATTTCTTTACCCATTGATGACTTAAATTCCTGTGAGGCAGTTGTCTGCCTGTTTCTCTTGTAAAACATCTTTAAGCAAAAACAACTGAGTCAGATTTGTGTTATAAATTCACAATTTTTTCGCTTTTTTTGTGGCGACTCAGTGGCGTAGCGGGGGGGGGGCAAGGGATCATCATGCCCCGGGCGCTACTCACAAAGGGGCGCCAAATGGTCCGTCTTGTTTTCTCAATTATATTTTTTGTCTCAAATTTAAAGCCTAGCTTGAGCCTATGACTTTATTTATTTTACTTTATTTATTTATTAATTTGCGAGTATATTTTACATATAATATGGTTTTCGAATGGGGGGGGGGGCTAAAAAGGTATTGTGCCCCGGGCGCGAGTTATGCTCGCTACGCCACTGTGGCGACTACATTTTCATTTTAAATGTCAGATTTGTGATATAAATTCACTATTGGCGCATTTTCTTGTGGCTACAACATTTTACATTTTAAATGATTTCTATGTGTTTATTATTGAATGAATTATATCAATTTTATTTGGCACCATTCATTTATGATCACTCTGTATATATTTGAACGCCTTTCGTCGTTGTCGTTGTGCTTTTAGATTTCTTTTGTTCAAAGATCTAAGGTGTTGCCATTCTAACCTAACCTCATTTCTTCTCATCAGCTATTAAAACAATAATAAACGTGTTCTGATGAAAATATCTAAAAATAAATAAAGAGGAAGGTATTCTTCTTTGGAAAATGTAAACCTTCAACGTTGCAGAAGACAAAATTTCCAGCTATTCACGATTGTCTTTGTATTTATACCAACATTCCTAAAATTGCAACTTTTGGGTGCAATATGAATTTTTGGACATGAAATTTAAAAAAAAATAATGATATCTTCGTAAAACAAACAAAAAAAAAAACAAGTTTCACTTTTAATAAATGAGTTACGCGCACATCAGCTTTCGTAAAATTATAAAATGTTCCACAGACAGACAATTAAATTTGTCGTCACATTTTACAGATTATTGTTCTTCTCAACTTCTTCGTTTTGTTATAAGAAATTTGAAGCACTTTTCCATCTAAAGAATTTGTACCCTTTTGATTATTAATTGTTTTATTTATTTTTTGAAATGTAATTGATCTCCCTAATTTTACAATATGTTTTTTTTTTTTTTATTATTCAGTATGTAATTTTCCCGATCATTTAATATTATTTTAATTGTAATTTCGTTGCAGGTATATCAAATGTACAAAGAACGGCTGTTAAAGACAAAAGCTCCCAAGGTGTCTGGCGTGTGGTCTCCTTGGACTGAATGGTCACCCTGCTCCAGGTCTTGCGGTGGAGGAATCACTCAACAGACGCGACATTGCGTCTCCAAACCCCTGCCTGCAATGAAAGAAAGGTAAATATTTATATGTCATTAATTCGAACATGTTTATAATGGAGCCTATTGTTAGTTCATGTCATACGAACATAAACTGTTCATTTTTTATTTGTTCGCTTAAACGCTGATTTCATTGAAATTTATCCTTGAAATTTATATTTCTGATAGGGTTGAAAACGTCTTGGTATCTATGCATACGTTGGCAAATTATATGAATAAGCTGTATTTATTCATCAAGTCTTATCATGAACAATTATTGTCGTTTGAAAAATACAAATGGTTTAAAATGTCGCTCTTTAAATCAAACAAGCTTCTTTAGAGTGAATCATTTTTCTTTCGTTATTTTGGTATACATCTTTATTTATATTGACCAATTCGAACAGAAGTTAATCATTCAATATTTAAATTTCGATAAGAAAAACAGTGTTTGTATAAAAGAAAACAAACATTATTCATAAACAGATGGATTGTATAATTGTTGTTTTTTTCTTTATTAAAACCACGCCAGATGATATAAATTAAGTGTATCAACCAAAAGACATAACAAACAGACCACACACGCAGCACTTGAACAAATGTGCATAATCATCTCACGCCGGTGGTAAATTATAGTAATTCCGATTATTGAAATACATACGCATTTCCTTCATTAGTTTATGGAGCCCCATGCGAAATATCTGGGATTTTAAATTGAGCATTTTAATTGAAATCATCGTCAAATAGATCGAAATAGACGCGTAGCATCATCGGAATGAAATTTTGAGAACAGAACGTCCATTCATGTTCCTGGTATTTGTTGTAAAAATAATGGCATTTAAATTGCCTTGGTTCGATGACATCAACTCGCCTTGTTCATAAACGAATTGGGGCAAGGTCGGATTTTTAACTCTTGCATTTTAAGGTAGGTTTATATGAACCGCGGCGCGGCGCGGCGCGGCGTGGTAAACTGGTCACTTATCACAATTTGAAATCGTCGATGCTTTTTACCTCCTTGTTGCATCTTTACTGATTTACTACTTTTCTCGATAAATTGTAGAACCGATACATTTTAATTGAAAAGTAACGTCAGTCGGTACTTTTTTTTTGATTATAATGATTCAAGTATCAATATAATGGCACTTAAATTTTAATGTATTTTAGTGTATGGGTGTCAGATTACTTTCGTGATTTATTAAGTGAGCTTGTTCTAATGCCCACCAAATTTATTTGGTAAGAAATTATAAAAAAATTAATTTGTTTGGGAATAAACATGAGATGCAATTTCTTGAAGTAAATTTGCTATACTTTGCAATATTTTTCTTCTTTTTACATTTGAATTAAAATATATTTTAAAAGCAAAATTTCATTTTTGGAATTTTATGATATTTTATGATAATGGAAGAGTAAAATTTCAAATGTTTCATATCTTGCAAAGAAGTCCATTAGACTTGTTTAAGCACTGAGCCATTAATTCTGCCCCCCAACATCTTCTAGGATACGGAAAATCTTTCAAAATTGTATTTGGTCGTTATTTTTTCAATATTTTTTAACGTATACTGGCTGGGATTAAAGTGGAATATTAAAAAAAGCGAACTCGACCGGTTTTTTAAAAAACGCAGATTTTATTTTTTAAAAATACACATTAATATGTGCGATTCACCTTCCGAGTTTCATTTGTTTTATAGTTATGACGTCATCACAAAAATATTTAAATGACAATATAGATTTTTTGTAGTGGAATCCGATAGTGATTTTTCTTCCCTTTATGACCATGCAAATAAATCATAAGGTTGCACACAAAAAATCCAGGAAAAATCAAGCTGAACATTCAATGTTGCTACATTAATATTATTATTATTATTATTATTATTATTATTATCATTGTTTATTCAGTACGATACAAAGGTTGTAAGATAAAAACGAAAGGTACTTCAACAAGAAATTTATTATTCTAGATAAGTAATAATTCAGACCATGTACCGTTCATGGTCTGAATTATTTCTTATCTAGAATAATATCAACATTAAATGTTCATCTCGATTTTTCTACAAAACAATGTCGGATGGTGAATCGCACATATTAATGTGTATTTTAAAAAAATAAAATCGATCTGCTTCAGCGTTTTTAAAAAAAGCGCTTGAGTTCCCTTTTTTAAATATTCCATACTTTCATCCCATACTGTATTCTTTGTTGGTTAGTTTCAGACACTTTGCCACTGATTTTAATTTATTAATATTCAAATTCTTATTTTATATCATATTCTTTTATTTTTGAGCAAACTATCAGTGAAAAACGTTATATGTAATAAAAATATATTTATTACGACACATAAATATATAAAATATGTAAAAATGTATTTACTAAAATATTTCAATATTAAAATATATTTATTGCTTGAAAAAACACAGAAACACATTTCTATATATTTGTGTGACGTAATAAACATATTTTTAACACATATCACGTTTTTTACTGGTTGCTTGATGAAGAATAAAAGATGAGTATAATTTAAATCTTTTATTTTTTAATTAGTTTATTTTAAAATATTAATTTGAAACTTAGCATACGACAGATGACCTCGTTATTTTGCACCATTCATTTATGATCACTCTGTATATAATAGACGCCTTCGACCTTGTCCGTCGCCTGATTTCCACCCTCTTCCTCTTAGATTTCTTTCGTTTATTTTAAAATATTGATTTGAAACTTAACATACGACAGATGACGTTATTCGAAGCCTGAATGCGTAAAAGTGATCCATTTATCAGTAATTTAAATCTACAATTAATTACTGGTCTAGTGACCTAGTCAGTAGGATTTATGTATGCAATGTTTCTGACCTTGAACTGGCCTTCTGATTAGGTCTATGGAATAAGCTTTAACATCTGTAAGACGGCCGTGGCCGCAACCAAATCCCTTCCTCTCAGTACAGTTAGAGAACTTGTGACAAGTGGTGAGAGGGAATCAAGGGAAAAATGTAAACATTCTACAATAAAAAAAATCATTAAACTTTAAAGATTTTTGACTTTATCTGTTTAAACTATTCCTGAAGATAAATCCACCGTTTTTGCGGATTTTGGTTTCTTCTAAGATCCAGTTTCACGTGTTAAATTTATACAACTTTTATCAATGTTGACCTATTTTTTTATTATTATTTTTATTTATTTATTTTATTATTATTATTATTATTAAGTATTGCATTGTCACTAGGAATTAATAAAACTGAGCATTGTGTCTTATAAAACGGAAATAAAACCTTTATTATGGCATTTATAATAATTTTATATAAAAATATGTTTATCCCCCCCCCCCGTTTCTTGAAATCATAATCGCTCCCCCATTTTGTACTTTATTCGAAATTCATATTTTCCACACGCCTCTTCGACTGTCAATTTTTCTCTTATCACGTACTGTGGGGTTGCCTTTTTCGCTTCGCCTTTAAAAATAACACAAAAAAATCATACTTACCTATTACCTGTTAAGATTAATCAGAATTTTACATATGGTCGTTAGAAATAATTATGTGTACAATATTCCATTTATATGACAATTTATCCTCATTCTCAAGTAATAATTACTTATTTTGTAAAGTAATTTAATCTTCAACAATTCAAGTTTTAGAATAAAATTTCAAGTCAACGGCATTCTGCAAAGGAGCGAATTAAGCCCTCTTTTATTTGTAAATTTTATTGATGACATAGAGGCATAGTATTGATGTATTATTTACAAATGCTTTAAGTTTTAGGGAAAAAATCTGTATATGACAGTGAAGGAAATGTAACTATTTATCATTTTAGTTTGACTTTTGTCTATTTTAGATCGAAATGCTTCCATCTGCGACATTTACATATAAATCATATCATGAATTTTTATCTTTGTGTGAATATAAAAAAGGAATCGTAAGATGCTAATTATTTTATTTTATTCTTTTAAAAGATTTAAGAACAAAGCGTTGTTTTCACTGGTAGCTTTTCATTGTCATTTTTTTTAATTTTCTAGGTCTTTCAAAACAAACTGACTTTGTTGGTAACTCTGCCTATAAACAACTTGAAATGGTCTTGAAATAATCCGTATAATGTTTGAAATGCCATCCAATAGAATTGAGATGTAACGTGTTAGAATTAATTGTTTGTTTTCTAAAAGGACGTTTGTTTAACATTTCCTTGTGCAATTGTACCGCTATTTTTGTATTTTAAAAAGCCAAACGTATTTAACACGTGTTGCTATGTTTGCGTTAGACTTAAATCACATCCATACGTTCATAACACGTCAAGTTCAAGACTATTGTTGAAATGAATGAAATAACAAATGTATTTGATGAATGGTAACATTTGTGTTTAAAAATAGCATAACATAAGTCATTCATTTTTGAAATATTAATAAAAAAATTCAAATTGTGTATCGATATGAAAACAATCGTGAAGTCAAAAATAAATATTTTTCTCATTTGCTTTTTGCAAGTGATTAATTTAATGTTATACAGAGTGATCGAAAAAAAATTAGTCAAAGTAAGCCATGAACAAAAATCGAAATGTCTTTACTTAAACCGCTATTTATTTCTTAATATCAAATTGACGTTTGTCAGCTGCTTCAATAAGAAAATGTTCCTGAAATTCTTCAACGTAAGAATATTGCCATTCACCGCTTTCTGTTTCATTTCCATTTTTAAAGTAGGATTTTAAAAGAAAAGCTTTGATTTGTTTTTACAGCATTTTTGACAAACGTCAACTTGACATTAAGACATGCCGATTTTTGTTCATAGCTTACTTTGACTGATTTTTTGTTCGATCACACTGTACTTGACATTACGTCGGCGACTAATTAATTAAAAAAAATACTTGTAGATTTTTATAGGTTACTTCCGCATATTCGGTTGTGCAGAAATCGTCCGGAAGTGACGCCATCGCACGCCCTGAGCACTTCACTGCCCTGGAACAATGCGATACTAAATCAATACGATGTCAAATACACCCGATCGGCTTTTGCTTCATACCAGTTGCGCTATGTCATCTTGGCCGGCCGTTTATTGAATCCTTTCCCGATGCATGTTTCTATCTGCTCCTGTTACGTTTCTAAATACCTGAGAAACGTAGATTTATTGTTCCTTTAAACTCATTTTATCCGATACAAGGAGCGCATTCTTCGTGTCTCTTTCAAACCGGCGTAAAACTTAAAAATCAGTTACTATGTGCTCTGGATTATAGGAAACTGGCATTTCCTTTAGTTTTGCGGAATATTTATTTTCTATTACACTAGTTTACAGCCATTTTGTTAATTAGGTGCCACTATATTTTTCTTATATGCTTTGGCCCGCTAAACTCGAAAATTGCATTACAAATTTTTTTATGGATACGTTTTCGAGATACGAATTTTTTTATTTTTTTTTTTTGGTTTTTTCGAAGGTAGTTTGACTATTTGAAGCATATCTCGAGTTAAGAACGACCAATCTCGCCGTTCCGCACATCAAATTAAAGATAATCGAATCACCAATAAATGTTACTAATATTGTTTTTCAGTCGCTTCAGTTGTTTCAGTGCAATGGGCCATAATATGAAAAAAAAATTTTTTTTGGCGCAAATCAAAATCGATAATACACTCTATCGTCAAGGAAAAATATAAATAGTAACTCAGTTTCTTTTTTTTTTTAATTAAAAATGACAACGACTTATATTATTTAAAAATATATTTAATTTTGAATTTTGTAATAATTTAGTTTCTGGAATTGCTTTTCTGTAAGTATCTACTCCGAAAACCAAATTGCTGCTGGCAATTGTTGGTTGAATTGTTGTTCTGATTGTTTTTCCATTGTAATTTATTATTTCTTTTGTTTCTACAATTCCCCATGTTAACTTTACATAAATCCTCCTGTCGTACCACCTTTTTCTTGGTCTTCCTTTGCGCTTCATACCAATTGATTGACGTTTTGGAACCATTTTGTCATTCTGTTATGTTATAATCTTTCTACATATTGTAACTACGTTATTCTCTCTTTATTACTCTTGTGATGCTTGGTTCTCCATCCAGGTTTTGAAGTTCTTAGATTGTTCTCTTCCGTCCTCCCTCTGTTTTCCCCTAGTATCTTTCGTCTCCTTCCCTTCGATTTTTTTCTAGACAGAACGCTTCACTGGCGTATGTAACTAAGGGTCTTAAGAATGATTAATAAAGTCTTACTTTTGTATACTTGGATCTTAACAATAGCTGCAACATACTATGTACCATATCCTATATCATATCTAAGGTTCCCTTTTGCTTTCTTGCACTTATTTCTTCTTCTTTGTGTTCATTTTTTTTTATTAGTGCATTTGAATAAATAAGCAGCTTTACCCTTTCGAAACTATATATCTTGTCTTTTCTTGTATTTATAACTAAATGATTTTCTTCACGTAATCCGTTAATTTCCATAATTATCAGTTTAGTTTTTAATTTTAAACCAAACCCTCCTACCTCCTCCTCTAAATTTCTCACTATTTTCTTTGTTTATTTCCTTGATTTATTAATGATGGTCAAATCATTATCCGCATGGGCTATGCATTGGTGTTCATTCTATATATTTTATCTGAATTTAATCTGAATCCGTTGCATGTTGAGGTAGAACTGCAAGCCAGAAAGGCAGCCGTCCGGCTGCTAAGTAACGGGACGTGGAACACGACTGGTGAAGGGATCGGGCACTCAGTTGCCCGGTCCCGTCCAGGGGGGGACCGGATCGCCTCTTTGAGAGATGACCAGTGCCTCCCGAGTTACCAGTTTGATATTCCATATAAAGTTGTATTCCCCAGTCGTGAGGACTGGGAGCACAACAAGAAAGATCTTCTCAGCCCAGCCGGTCTGGAGTGGTACACGGACGGGTCGAAGGCTGAGCAAGGAACAGGCGCTGGCATATACGGGGAAAGACTCAGGGCTCGATTTTCGGTGCCGCTGGGCGATTACCCCAGTGTATTCCAAGCGGAAGTATACGCCATCTCGATGTGTGTAAGCGAAAACCTCCGCCGGGGTTTCGTTAATAAGCATATTTACATATGCAGTGACAGCCAAGCAGCCCTGAGGGCCCTTGCGTCGAGCAAGATAACCTCAAGG
>JAFFZR010028747.1:0-10902 GCA_018397195.1 Lethrus apterus | reverse complement strand
GTTTTGTTTATAAATCTTAAACATCTTGTTTAAATACTAATTGAAACATTTTATTAAAATTTTGTTGCTTTGTTTAGTTTTGTTTATTTTAGTTTCATTGAAAGCATTTGTTACAAGATGTAAAACGATCTCAAATTTTAAGAGCACAAATCTTAGAAAACAATTAGTGTATACTTAAAAAATTAATTAATGATAATAATGTTTCAAACATCAAAGTTATTTACCCAACAAAATTTTAATATTTTCAATCAGGTGTTTTAATGAGAACTGACAAGGTGCAATAATCGCATTTGGTCATTCTCTACTGCCATAGGTAGGTTCTAATTTTTGACGGATTTGCAAAGGCTGCTTGATTTGCGTGTTTTATTTTATTTCAATTTAGTTTTAATTTTTTTCTAAGATTTTGTCAAACAAATCACCAAAACTATTATACCGTTAAATTCGAAAAAAACTTTATTAACTTTCTAACGATGTCCCATTTAACTCATGTTCCCATTAAAAAAAATCAAGTAGGCTTTGCATTTTGAAAACTTATGGATCAAAAAAAAATTTAAAAATGTAAAAAACTAGTTTTTATTGAGTCCTAAGTCCCTTTAAAATTTCAGGATTCTAGCTCAAATCGTTTTAGCACCGTTTTAGCATCGCAACCCTGTATGTATGAATATGCATGTTAAAATTATTGGTGTTATAACTCTCTTAGATAACATTTTTGCAAATGTATCTTTTACATTGTTGTACACATTAACATCAATTTTCAAACACTTAATATTAACGATAAATATCAATATTTAATCCTCTATTAATCCTGTAATATTGGTTAGATGTGAAAATTGTAAAATGGTGTTTATGGGACATGGTTTTATATACATCTCTATCAATTATCAAGCTCTAATAATTTTGTACTGGCAAATTGATCACTGTGCCCCGTTGCAAATCGGATCTACGTTAATTAGAAAGTTTCGACCCAAAATTATACAAATATCACGTAATTACTATATGTATAAGCTGTATTAAATTTTAACTATAATAAAATTAAAATATTCTATAATTGAGTAATACAAAAAATAATTGATTTAACACTTTCTTGTGGACTTTACTGATATTTACTATATTACCTGATCGTCGAAAAAACATCCCAGTTTCATCCAAATGCACGCGAAAACGTGGCATATGACAAATATTATTAAACCATATTTGTAAGTCAAAAACGGCAGTGTGTTATGAGCAGCAGTTTTCGACAATATATCTAAAAAATAATTCAATTTAAACGAATGTATTTTCTAAATCAAGTTAAGGAAATAAATCAGAGCTGTCCATAAAAAAACATCGATTTGATTTAAGAAATATTGAATAAATATATTGAGTAGTGCATGTTTATTATTACGTAGTTTCAAGAATTTTTTTTCAATTTCAATATATTTTAAAATACGGCGAGTCATATTCGTTTTATACGATCAATTAATTAATTGCATTGTATTTTAAAGATCAAAACATATATTTTACCACTATTGACCCACAAAAACATAATTTAAACCATAAGCACAACCCAAAATCCATGAGTACTTTTAGTGACGATTATATGTATGAATTACCTTGTATACACAAAAAATCAAATATTGCAATCAATAAAAGGATGACTGAAATTTTAAAAATAATTTCCAACAACATATATTTCGCTACACATATAGGTACGACAAAAATACAATGAAAAGACACTGTGTTAAAAGTATTTTAATAAAACATTCTTATTTCTCATACAAATCTTGATTTGGAACAATTAGCACGATATTATATAATAATGTAAGGCATATTTTTTACAGCCGGTTTCTGCATGCACCTCTAAATGGTTGTGTCGTCCAGTCCTGTATATCATTTTGAATAAATAATTGAACACAAAACGTCGGAAGCAAACGTCGTATTGACGTTTTCCAGGCCAAAGACGACGAAAGAAAAAATGTTAGACAATATCCTACACATTTAAAAAATCGTCCTTACCTTAAATTTTAAAATTTTATCCTGTATTTTGTTACTATTCGATGCAATTACCTACTATTTACTTTTTATTGGTTAATTACTCAAAGTGAAGCCTTCGCGACGACAAATATCGTTTTAAAAGAAAAATTTTATATATATAATTTTATATATATTTGTATAAAAAAAAATCCGTATTCACAAATCCAAATACATTTAATAATTCATCACAACCACCAGTCTTTTGAAATTGTCAGAAATGTTAAACTTAAAATTTTAAAGATGTAGTAGGGGCACTAAACTAAATAGCTTCCAAAAAAGAGTTTTTATTTGAATTCAAAATGCCTGTGCACTATTGCTTACTTCAACCCTTATTTTGAATGCACAATCAGACATTTCATAATAATTACACAAGTTGCCTTCATAAAGCAAAAAAAATGATCATACTTGAAAAAACCTGTCCATATACTTCAACGATTTTAAAAACAGAAATACGATACTACATTGATGTAAATATTACTTATAATTAAATATTATTATAATTAATTAATAATTAACATAATAATAAAACAATTAACATTTACAAATAATTAATAATTAATGAAACATTGTAACAAAAACAGTTTCGGTATACTATGTTTTAATCATATTTTAGACTTTTCGAATAGCAATATCGTCTCGATTCAATTTTAATTTCTCTTTTTTATATCATTCGAGAAAATATACAATTGGATTGACTAATACAGAATTTTTGTAATGTACTCACAGAAAAACGTTAGAACTCGATAATTCCTGAATCCGAGGCAAATCGCATTCACGAAAAATATTCCTCTGTAATTTTTCTGTTGTGGCAATAATGTTAAAGGTATAGATATCAATGATATCAAGTCGAACATGGTAAATACTAAAAAATACGTTAATTATACGTTTCAGAGGTTTTTAATACAACTCGTATTTACTTTTGCTTCTTGAAGACACGTATCGCCTTCGTGCGAAGTTTTTCCTGTAGATGAAAATAAATGATGCAGCCACATCTAGCAACAGTATTACATCGCAAAAGATGATAACGCACGTTGTAAGTAGCGAATCGCTCTCCATGGGATTGAAAACATACTAAAAGTTAAAAAAAAATATATAGTTTAAAAAAATGGGACAAGCGAGATACATCTGTTATAGCAGCTAATTTATCCAACGAAAAGATAAATAAAATGTACAGGGAAATTCAAACTTTACGTTTTATAATTAATTATTCGAAATTCTAAATAACTTTGAAATTTGATAATCGTTGAAATAAATAAGCTTCAAATAAAGCTCATAATTATAATTAAACACATCCGTACCACAGACAACATAAATCAATAATCACATAATTTCGTCGATAAAATTACAGGTTCATACTTACAACTGCATGTTCAAAATAGTTTTAGCATAACTACGAAACTAATCCGTCATTTTAATTTTCATCTAAGATCATCTTTAAAATTATTATCTTTATTTAAAAATGAACCTGTAGAAATTATAACGTACTGATCAAATGTTCGCTAATTATTTGGTTGTTTTAACTGTAGCTGGTTTTGACACGAGGATCTTTGAAAAAAGCATTTTCATTCATTACAAATTGTTTACCTTTACGTAATAGGAAATGTAAAATACAAAATGAAAGTTTGGTGCTAAAATAATGGGATCGATGCAGTGAAGCTCTGTTGTGTTAATTTGTTGTATCAACATAATACCAACATCGAAAAATAAAAAAATGTTACAATTGTTTACTTACTCTGTGTAATATAACCGAAAACAGTACAACGTTGCACAAAGTCGATAAGCAAAGCCAACTCACATTGTAATTCAGAAATGTCACTATGTCTTGCAGTTCAGTTGCTGTATACAACGGAGAATAAGATTCCTGAAATATTAGTATCAAAAATATTTAATTGCCACTTGATCCCAATTTATTCATTTCATTCCCATATTTATATAAAAAATATACAGTAAAATACGATAAAATACGGTAATTTTACATCTAAAGTTGGTATTTAAAAAAAATGGAATAAATAACAACTTATTTCTTTTATTAACCATTAAATGCCACCCATCTAATGCTCAATAAATGTTTTAAATCATTTAAATTTATAAAAGCGTTAGTAGTAGGTAAGCACATAATTTTTTACATTACATTTCCATAGTAATTCCAGAACAAATTATCTGCTCTGAAACTGATGCACCGAGAGGTGGAGTTCTCTCGGTGGACTCTACCTCTAGGTGAACTACCTTGGACAAGGTAGCAGACGATAGTTCAGATTAGAACTGCCGTTCCAGTGATAACCTCGATATGCATTAGTCGCTCACAGCAGCCGTACTGAGGAAGGGTTTATTCGCCCAAACTAATGCTAGTCTACGGAGGTAAGCTGTCCGATGCATGCCATGCTTGTTGTGTCAAAGTTTGTGCTTTTATAAAACATGGTGCTTGCATACAGTTTGTCGCTCTTCCATCTCTAAATCAAGTAAAACATTTTTGAAGAATTAGTTTGTCGCTCTTCCATCTTCAAATCAAGTAAAAAAATTTGAAGAATTATTTAAAAACTTTAGCACCCACCAAGCTAAATCGACTAGGACATAAAGTTTTCTACATAACGTAATTGAAGAAATCATGTTCAATTGAAACGGTATCTAACATGGCAAACCAGCAATTTCTAACAACAGTGATGCAAAATGAGACAGCATAACTAAGAACGTTTGTACAGAATCCAAGATTTATCGCTTCCATCATTTTTCCTCTTCTCTTTCCTCGCACACCTACCATACTCACACCCAATACTTGCTATCTCCTCGTTCCTTTTAGATCCTTGTTCCTCTTTCCTATGTTTCACACTTTCCATTCATAACTAGCCGCCCATTCACATGACGTCTCCACCTCCATCCTTTCCATTCCCGTCTCGTGTAATACGATGCCCTAGACCAGCCATACTCAACCTGCGGCCCGCGGGCCGCATGCAGTCCGCCATACTTTTATACGTACATACATACATACTATGCTGCGGCCGGCGTAACATAAGAAACAATATGTAGGTATGTGGCCCGAGACAAAAAAAGGTTGACTATGGCTGCCCTAGACACTGCGCTAATAATGTGTCAGTTTTGACTGATAATTATAAATTATTT
The DNA here is from genome assembly GCA_018397195.1 of Lethrus apterus. NCBI lineage: Eukaryota > Metazoa > Arthropoda > Insecta > Coleoptera > Geotrupidae > Lethrus > Lethrus apterus. Next base: position 5,772 of record JAFFZR010028747.1, on the reverse strand, counting down.
TGTTGTAGTTTATGAAGGCGAATACCATAAACACTAATACACAGTAATAACAGTAAGTGGGGATGGTGTTTGAAAATTAAATAAAAATCACACTATTGGTGGAATATATTTTACTGAGGCTATAATTCCTACAGCATCAGCAATCGCGAACTTATGTATGAGCTTTCGATATTAATTTATTTTTTTCTACGAGAACAAAATTAACTTATGTGCACATTTTTCGATGTTACATATATTTAAAGTTTTATGATAACAAAAGTTAATAAATTACTTGGTTATCTGTTACTCTTATTGTTTAAAGAGAGAAAGCACCACCCGTTCACTAATTGTACCGACATTACGTTGAACTTCTGACACATGTCATACCTAGTGCCGTTAGCAGTCCAATACAAAAAGTCAAATGTTTTTTCTCTTTCATAAGAGTTAAATCTTTTTACTTCCATACCTCCCATACCTCTAGAGCACATTTAATTGTACGCTAACGCCATGCCTAGTTATAAGAGCGATTCGAATCCAAGACGTCTTTTACATCAGACCATACTTTAACAGGTCAAACCGCTCCGGGCTAATTCCGGGGTAATTAAGGACAACGTCAAGGACTTCATTTTAATTACTTCATAACAACTTAAAAATGTATGACGAAAGAATTTATGTTCAATTCTGCGACTTTTTATGACATTTATTGCTATTGCAATCTTACGTAATTATTTTTTAAAGTTCAGAGCAATTATTTCGGATATAAAACCTAAATAATAAATATTCTTACCTCGCTATCAAGTGATATATCTGATTCATGTATGGGCAGTAAATATCTACTATCAGCATCTCTAATATTGGTAGAACTCAAGAAATTCGACATTTTCAATTAAGTTTTTACACTGTCAATGTTTTTATTATACTTCGTTAATCAGTTATTACACGGAGTACTGGATCACGCGATGCGATTCACGCAGCTTTATTTTTATTGTTAGCAGCTAATATGACTAATACACCATTCTTTACCAATTTTTAGGATTCTAATTTGGAAGTAGAAATTTTAACATTGCCGAAAGAGATATTTGTAAATATCGATTAATTGAAAATTTTTCAAAAAAACTTCGAAGACACTACACAGATAGCAATTTCTATGAGGGAGTTTCGAATCTTCTACTTCAAAGGTAAGTAAGAGCGAAATAGAGTTTAAGTTAACTAACATTTATTTTATTTTCGTGTATCCGAAACTTCGTTACAAAGGAGTTGAAATAAAGGTGAAAGTATTTTCCTCCTCGTTTAATGTGTCAGTATGGAACTGTTGTATGTACGTTCATATAATTTTATATGCATTCCTCTTAAAATGCAAAGTGTTATTTTTGACGACACTAATTATTCAAATTCTTGCAAATAGCTGATAAAAATCCTGGAAAACTTTGTGTATTGATTTGAAAACCAGATAAACCTGTACTAACTGGTTTTTCGTAGTGTAGTATTTGTTCATTTGTCGTGAATATTATAATGCATCAATTGCAATTGAAATAATTGAAGAACAATAAGTAAAAATTATATTAAAAATTGAATAGATGTGGCAGATACATGGTGAAACTCCATATTCACGAAATTAAAACAAAAATAAAAATAAATTGTTGGTTTCACTTAATTTATTGTAATACTACTACAATTGTTTCACCAATTGTTTTCAGGTAGAAGAATATACATGAATACAGTCTAAACGAAAACATCATTATATGCTAAATTTGTTAAAAATTAGTGGAGGGAGAATATTAATTAACAACTTTGTAAGGTAAGATTTAACAAAGGGGAGTTTAACAATATACAATTTGCTATTTTTGTTTATTTCTAAACTTTCTAGAAGGTTAAGTTTAGTACTTTTGTTTTGTGTATGGAGTATTTTGAAATTAGGATTAAAAGTGTGGCTATTTGCTAACAAATGGTTAGCATAGGTTGAGTTATTTTTTCCCAATTGAAAGCTGCGATGATGTTCTTTAATGCGTTCCGTAAAAGATCTTCCTGTTTGTCCAACGTAAACTCCAGAACAATCATTACAGCTTAACATATACACTCCTGAGTTTTTTTCTATTTTGTCTTTGTTATTTCTAATATGATGCCCTAATAAATTATTAGTTTTAAAGGCTATTTGAATATTTTTATTTATTTTCTGAAAAGCTTTTTTGACTTGTATTGAATGTTTACCTATATAATGGAGACAGGAAAATGTTTTTGAAAACGTGTCTTTAACTTTTGGGTAGAAAGTTAAAGACACGTTATAAAGTTTTCTCGAAAAAACGATTTCTTTTCAGGAATTTTGTATCCCTCTAGCGGCTAAACGAAGCAACTTTGAATAGAGGTAAGTTGGGTTAAATCGTCCTATTTTGGCCTCAGGAATATGTGTTATTAATTTGTAGAGACCTTTCGGGGACACCCGTATATTTTTTGTTTATGAAATAGTTACGTTATATCATTTATAATAACTATAATTCTTTATTTTTCTCAATAGTTATTTATTTAAACCGCTCAGTTCCTGTGTAAATTACTTTCCTTCAATTTTGTGTGTTTTTTTTTTTTAAGAACAAACTGTTTTAGTTAACGAATAAATGGTATGAAAATGACAAAAAAAGAAAGAAACTTACACTTACTTATATCATAATATTCTGATTGTTACAAAGAAAGCGTAATCACTGAATTTTTATATGTGTTGACGTCGATGGTTTGCGTCACATAAGTAGTTTTTTTGTGTGTATGTGTGTGGCGCTGGCCCGAACGCGTCTCAAGTCTCAAGCTATCGCTTGTCGAGATTTGCGGGGCACCATTTCTGTGTGTTTTGTGTGTGTAAATTGTACCATGGCTTTGTTACTATCATCTCCTCGCCGTAAGAGAGTAGCACTGTTAATTATGCCAACAGCGAAAGCTGACTCGAGGGGGTATCGGACAGACCAGGAGAAAAGTTCCTACCCAGGCTCGACTCTCACACTGAGAGTGACCCAAATATAACAACTACTGATCATCTACGTATCCACTATAAATTTAATAATAATTATAGTAGGTTTGAAACAAAATTTAAATCAACAACAAATTGTCACAATGGAAAGCAATAGTCACTACAAAATGAATCCTAAAGATATAATTAAAAGTGATATTAAGTATTTGCCTTCACAACTTACGACATCGACATCGACGGATTCTCATTGTCAACGTCCCAGTGAGGTAACATAAGCTTTATGTAAATGTCATATTTTTAAAACTTATTAATTTGTAGAAGTCGTACGATCCATTATTAACACATGAACAATTACTGGATATAGTAACATTTATAACATTTGAACCAAAATGGGAATTCTTCGTTGCACTTGCCAATTTAATGCTCTATTGTCTATTGACTTATAATGTAAGTAAATTACTTTATTTGGTGATCAGAAGTCGAATCTAAACAGATCTAATTTTGCTGGTTTTATTTTATTTGAATATTAAGTGTCATTAATTTTGTAGATGTTTTTTGATTCCGATTTGAATAGTAAAACGTCTAAGTATATTATAGACCATATGTGCAATACAGTTATAATATTGGATATTGCCGGTGGATTTATACATCACTATTGGAAAGACATTGCCAAAAGAAGAGTGTGCATGCCAAGGAGTAAAGGTGTGTTAAACAATATTATCCAATTTTTAAATAATACTTCAAATTTTGCTTTAAGTTACAACAAATTTTAAAAAAGTTCTTTGTTATTTATATGATACGCATTCTTGTTTTTTTTTCCTAACTCACTGATAAGAATGAAGTACCTATTTAGTAATTATACATTAATGTGTAAAATTTATCATACGTAAGAGCATGAGTGCTCCAACTTTTGTCGGAAAGATTTTTATTTTGCATGAGCAATGGTTGCTTGGCAATTAAACGAGACCAATTTGACGAAAAGAAAGTGGTCGAGTTTAATTGCCTTTAGCAATCATTGCGAATAAAGAAATAAAAATCTTGCCAGACAAAAGTTGAGTACGAATGATCTTTGGTTGGAGAATTAACTGAATGAATAACATTGACATCTGTCAAAATGACATTTAATGTATTTTTAGTTTTCATGGTTAATACGTCACAAACCTATGACGTAGCGGCAAGAAAAGCACCATTTATGTGCGCTACAGCTGCTGTAATTTTCTGTCTTAAAATATTCTCATCATCCTGCAAATCATACGCGTAAACTTTCTGCTTAAGATATCTCCATAAAAAAGTCTAATGGAGTAATGTCTGGAGAGCAAGGAGGCCATCTAATAGGACCGAACTGTCCAGTCCATTTATTAGGAAAATATTTAACCACTCGAATTGCTCTATGAGCAGGACAACCGTCCTGTTGAAAATGTTTCTGTAAAAATATTTGTCCATCATAATCCGTTCTCCCATCAACAAACAAAATTCTAAACGAAGTTCATCGTCTCCTCAAGTTTATGCAGTCTCACCGGTTTGTAAGGATGAATTTTATTTTCTGATAGAATTCTCTCTAAGTGGATTTTACTGATAGACAGATCTCTTTGCCTTTATCGTAACGATTTCTTTGGGAAAGTTCTTACAGAATCAAGAGTGATCAATGTAGCAATGTTGTTCATGAATGTGCTTTTGCTTCTTCAAATCTGTTACACTGCCTGTTCTATAAAACGTCCTTACTAATTCTCGAACACAATTTACAGAAACGTATACTCCCGGATATTTAATATTAAAAAGTTCAATTGCATTGCGATATGATACTTCACCGATACCGTAGCATTCACTACATAATTCTTTGCTCTAGAGACAACATAATTCAAACATCGACTAACAATTAGTTAACATGAAATCAATCATTTGAGTAAATTCTCAATTGCATTTGTTTTCATTAGACAACTGCGATAACCACGTTGGCAAAATTTATACCTATTACTCATTATTTATCTTAATCAAGATAAAAAAAAAATCAACTTTGAAATTGAAATTTCAAACATCTTTTCCCAGTAATACTTATACTTTCCTTTCAAATAAAATGTGCTTTATTCTTAACCAAATTTCACATCGTCTCGTTTTCTAACCAGCTGTATGTTATGTTCGAAATTTTGATAGTGGCTGAGGACTTACTAGATGGAGCAAAACTTTTTATGAAAAATAACTGTTCTTCCTAAAATGCGAAATAAGGAAGTTTACAAGTATAATTAAGTCCATCCGGGGACACACTGTATTATGATGGCGATGTAGTCTCATTGGCATTTCATATTGTATATACAGGCTGTTCAAAGTTATCTGCGCACTATTGTTATTTTCGTTATTTTTGGAGCTACAGAGTCGGTTAAATTAGCAAAGATGCAGTGATTTTTCCGCTGATTACAACGGTCCACACAAAAAAATTGCGCATCACATTTCAGAGCCAACTAGATAATTAGATTTTTTTAATGGAACACCATGTATATTTATGTAGCAGTAGGTAGAAAATGACATTTTGCACAAAATCTTCTTATACTACTATAACCCAGAAATGAAAAACAAAAGAGCTACGACGACATTAATACAGGTCACCGCACATGGGATAACTTCGTTATTAGAGAAGCTACAGTGTTGGTCAATACATCAAAAATGTGTAGTTTTTTCTGCTGATTACAATGGTATACTCAAAAAACAATTGCCAGTCGCATTTTCGAACTGCTTGCTTTGATACTTATTTACTTATTTTATATTAAAATTTGGCCTTTCATCTTACGGTTGTACTATTAGAAGAGTATTCTATGTAAAATTTAACTTTTTATCAATTAAAATAT
>JAFFZR010028746.1:0-10903 GCA_018397195.1 Lethrus apterus | reverse complement strand
TTATCTTTTATTACTTACCAAAAATAAATAAAATAGTGATGTGTTTTAAAGCATCCAGAAAATAATAAATAAATATGACAAATGAAATATTGATTAAGACATAGAATTTAATCTTTAGTACACTTTCAAGAAATTTTTTTCGACAAACTATCTAAACTAATATAATTTGAATAATGAAGGAAAAACTTTATTTTATAAAATGATAAAAAATCGTATCCATTAAACACAGACTTAATCAAACTTTTTGTTGCAATTCGTTGCCACCTTAATAAAAGTGTTTCGGATAGACGACCTATTGGTACAGATCATTCTTGTTCTTTGATTGCTCAGGAGTTGGACGGGTGCATAACACGAATCTATTAACGACCGTTTACTTTTTTTTTCGAGGTGCGTCTTACCGCCGCGGTTGATGGTGATTTCATGGCCGTCTGTGATCGCCATCTCTGGTTGAACCCATCACAGCCATGGGCATTTGTTCGTCTACCAGTAACAATCGTTCCTTGGCGCTCGTTTTATTTCCACGGCCAGTTTTGCATTTCGCCCCGTCCAACAATGGAATAGAAATTTTTAAAGTATTATTTTGAGTATTGTGCCTTTTTTTATTATTAATGTCAAATCCTTGGTTGCAATTGCTTTAAATTGTACTTGTCTTTTATTCGTGAGCAAGCAACTAGCAAAAAAAAAGGTGAAATGTAATAATAGTAGTTCACGCACGTGTTGCGTACACTATTTTATCTACGACCGTAAATATGAAGAAGAAAATTACCGAAATTCGTTAAATATGTTAAAAGTCACCTGCAATGTCATGTCTGTCCCTAAATGTTTCATAGCAACGGTGTCAACAAGTACGGAGATTTTGCCGTGGTTGCCGTGGACACATAATTTACTTTATCGCACTTGTGTTATAATGAATCTATTATATCACTTGTGTTATAATGAATTATTTTACGCACTGTTTGGAGTGCGAAAAGGCCTACGGTCGTAGATAAAATATGTTTATTATATTATGACACACAAATACATATATAAAATAAAATTTTATTATTTTTTTCAAATGTATTATATACTATGTAAATTTGGAGGAGTAAATACATAAGTCAGAATTACACTGGAACAATTTTCGAACTTATCATTAGTTGGCCAAAACCTATCGTATGATTTCTACTTTTTTCGGTTATTGTTAGATGTGATTTCGTGCAATTGTCTGTAAGATGTTGTGTATTTCTCCGATCTTTCATTATAAAAACGTAATAAAACACACAATTTCTTTTGAATATCTGTAATCACTTTTAAAGGAACAAAATGTAATAAATTATTGATTTATAAACATATTTTTTTTGTGTTTATTAATAACTATTTACTACTATTTACCAATCAATAAACTAAGTTTATTGATAAATGCCCCAAACGGGGGCGTTTCCTTGGCGGTGAAACTACAGTACTTGTCTCCCGATTTAAGTACATTCAAGTTGAAGTGATTAATTCACCTTGCGAATACGGCAATTTACACTGTGTAAACGTGGCTCGCAAGTAGCCAATCAGTGAGCGAAGTTTTTAAGTGAGAATTTTAATTTACTCCTCCGAATTTACGAACATAGTATAATCTGATATATTTTACTATGGAGACGATTACATAGTTCACTTTTTCCATTAATAAATTCAAACTGTTATAAATAATTAAAAAGTCTATTTGATGAAACAAACTTTACAATCCTTAATCCCTATTGCGTCCCAGGTTACGTGTTCCAGCTATTGCTGTAAGGATAGGAAAAACGTGGAAAAAATCTATACTTATTACACGAAAAGGATAACGAAACAAATTTTTATTTTATGTGTGTTTGGTTCATAATAAATATATTTTATTACATTTTACGATTATTCTGGTCGCTGGGCTCAATAAAAAATAAGTATAATTCAGTTTTATCGTATGGCTGTACGTAAGGTTTCATTCCAGAAAATGCGCAGAAAGGATTTTTTTTGCATTTTTCGTTTTTAGTCGGCATCACATTTTAATCCATGCAGTGGCGTAGGACATTTTTCATAATTTCCGAGTGCTATTTATGTAAGTTTTTGGTAGCTTGTAGTATACGTTTAGTTAGAAAATAGTTTCTTATAAACATTGATTTTTATAAAATAAAGGTATAATTTGATAAGTAAATAATTCTAACCTAACTACGACAATGAACTTCCTCCCACTTTTCGCGCAGATCCATTGATGACGCATCAGCGTTCTGGAATGAAACAAGCCCTACAACATTACAATGTACGAAATATTCATATTATAGGTTATATTTGTAAGTACGATAAATACATATTTAGATCAGTGAGAATTGTTGGATAATTGTTGCATATTTTGCATATTTTTTAAAATCTTCCGTTCGACTTTTATTATAAAATATATGTCCTAATTCTTTTCCTTTAATCTACGATGTAAAGAATTTTAAAAAACACCGTCTTTGCAGTCAAATGGTAAAATAAAAATATATACATTGAATTTGGAATCTTTGGAATCTATTAAACGTTTTAGTTGCTGTAGTTATTAAAAAATTTTTAATTTATACAATTAAGAAACACATCATTAGTGATTAAACTGCGTGCTGTACGCGCCCAACCTTACAAATAAGTTATATTTGAAAAGCGTTGAATTATTTTTTTGAAAATATATTTTGACTATTTTCTAAAACAACACCACCAGCAGAGATTAATAGGATATGTAGTTCTCAATATTTTTTAGATCATGGGAAGTTTTTGAGTGTTGAGACGTATTTGGGGCGACCATGTTCAAAACTGTATTGGAAGTAATCACTTTTTGATAAATAATGTCTCATGTCTTTTCCTTTGGAAATGCTTTTGACGAATATGCCATTCAAGATAATCAACTTAGTCCCAAATCGATGTTGTTAAAATGAAAATTTATGAAAAAATATATTTTATTATATACAAATTTACAACTTACTCAATTATACAACATAGATTATTACACCAATATTATGAATAAATTTGATGTTTTCGGTGTTTCTTTTCGCCGGTGAGTTTGGTTAGTATTCTTTTTCTTTTTGGGTTTTTGAGGCGATATGTGAAGTCGAGATAAAATTGAAGGCACATTTCGTCTGCCTAAATCTTTATTCATAAAAAATTTTCTTTTTAGATTTTCATACGTTTCGCCGGAATATTTCGGCATCTTCAGTAAAGGATTATGTTGTTAACACCTAATACTAAATTATTGTTATTCGTAGAAAACAACATAATCCTTTACTGAAGTTGACGAACTATTTCGGCGAAACGTATAAAAATCTAAAAAGTTTTTTATGAATAAAGATTTAGGCAGACGAAATGTGCTTTTAATTTTATCTCGAATTCACATATCGCCTCAAAAACCCAAAAAAAAAAGAAAGAGAATAGTAATTATGAATAAAGATTGTTTTAAAGCGGATACAATCCATTGACAGTTCACAGTTGTATGTTGACTGGACAATTCCGGGGTTAAACGATTTTCGTGGTTTGTGATTCATTTTCTGTATTTTCTAGGTTGTGTTTGAATCACATCTTTGATGAATGGTACGTTGACATCCTCATGAATGGTTTGACTGGAAACAAACCATGGAGCATTTGTTATTGTGTGAAGAGTTTTGGAATGAAACGTTTGCAGGATTTTTGTGTTTGATGGTTTTGAGCAGCCCCACAACTCGATACCATAAGTCCTTGCAGGTTTTAATACAATTTTATATATTTTGCTTCCCATAGACAATTTCTAATGTCTTCATATTAACCAATTCATCTCTCTAGTTTTTATTACTAGTTGCTGTTTCTTTTCTTTAATGTGTGATCTTTGCTTTGCTTCCGAATTTATTGGTATTCGGTTGTTGTTTATGGATATCTTGTTTGTTGACACTTGTTTCGTCTTGTAGTAATCGTTACCTGCGTCGATTTTAAACAATTTTAAACAATTGTTTAAAACAATCTTGTAATATATTTAGATCGGTTTGTAGATCTCCAATAGCCAGTACTGGATCTTCATTGGATGTTAGTACGACCGTGTCGTCAGCGAACGTAGTGATCATAGTATTGTCGGTAGTTGGAACATGTGCTGTGTATATTGTGAATAATAATGGCTCTAGTACGCTGTTTTGAGGTACTTCAGAGAGAATTTGTTAGCGTTGTTGAGTCTCACATGAAAATATATGTCGGTCAAGTAGGACTTCAGTAGTAAGTATAGTTGATTGGGTAGGTTTCTTTTGATCTTGTATAGGAGTTCCTCGTGCCACAGTTTATCATGTCGTACATCCAAGAATACCGACGCACACATTTTTTCTCTTCCATGATCTTCATGATACAAGTATGTGACATTGCTGTTTGATAGAGTGATTTTCAAGAAAAATATATATTGGCAAATTCTTGAAACATTTTTTCATTATTTTGTAGTTTATGGACGAATGGAAACTCGCAGCTCAAATCTAATATTTTAATCGAAATTGGAAAACCAACTAAGCCGATATCATTTTGAACGAAATTGGAAACATTTCAAAAATCATGAATACGGTGTTTAGTTTCTTTGTTGTGTAAAAGGGAAAATGGAGAAAATGGAATACATACTACAAGAAAAGAAAGAATTTACATAAAATTAAATAAAAACATGAATTATTGGAACATTGGTGACTTAGTGTTTATTTATTTAACCTCTTCGTTATGTCACCTCAACAGGACGACCTCAATTACAGAATGTGGTCTGTAATCAAAAGGCTAAATCAAATTAGAAATATTTAAACATTATTTATGTAATAATAATATTTCTATGCGCTCAGTTAAATTTCGAAAAACTAATGACATTGCTAATTATTAGGACTCTAAAGTAGATTGTAATCATCAACTGTGGAGTGTTTAGTAGTTACTGTTTGTTTGTGCCTTGGCTATTTTGCGTCGGTGGAAGCTTTAATTGCCGATGTTTCATCAATTACGTCTGCCGTGTTTTGTTCTCGAGCGTGGGCATTCTTATTAATTTAATTAAACGTCTAGGCGAGACCTCACTTCCGCAAACTAGATTACGTATTTTGCATAAATAATGCACGCTCTCGGTGTATCCGAGCCTCCATCGCATTTCCATTAGCCGGCGCTACATTTTCGTACCTGGTTCTGCCGTTGTCTTAATTATTAAACGCCCCAGCTATGTGAAAGCTTTCGCTTCTGCACTTAATAATTTCTATGCCGTGACTGCAATCATCTCCATTGAGATATTAACGTTAATTTAATTATTTTTGATCGTATTGTACGTAATTCAATATTACTATTTAAATATACTAATCATTACGTTTATAATTTCAATGTTTTAGTGAAAAAATAACCCCAAACAAGGTAAATAAAAAAAAAATGCGAATTGCTTTAGTGGCATTTTATAAACAATTTCGAAGGATTGGAACACGGCTTAGGGGATCCACCGTTCGACGTCGAAATGATTATTTGAATGTTGATATCTTATCTGCAATCTAATTTTAATTAATCGTAAACGTCTGGGGCCGCATAGCTGAGTCGGGTACAGATAGTTACAGATCTCGCCCGGCTGATAACGGCCCGCCAGGAATGCCAACCATCCGTGTTCATCACAAATACCAGCCTAACCATGTCCCCCAAACATGAACATTCTTACGACCATTTCTGAATTTATAATTTTGTTTTTGAAACGACGTTAATCTCTTCTCGGTAATGCACAATCGAATGAATAGGTAACTCGTATGTCGGGGATTTTTTTGTTGTTGTAAAAAGCCACTGTAGAATGAAGCACAATTGAAGAATTAAAGAACTCGTAACTGTATTATCAAATGTAATGATCAACGATAGTGAAATTGGGAATCGTGTTCAAACATATCTTTTTTCCAATGATGGATTTATTTATAATATTGAAAGATACAAATTATAACGTTTTGTGTAATTTTGAATATTTTTTTAAAATTTAACACATCTAATTTTAAAGCTGCGAATTTTTAATTTGTAGTATATCTAGCAAGGGAGGGGGTTACTTTGTAACATAAATTAACAATACTACTTTTTTCTTCAATGAGAGGTTAAGTAATGCTCTTTGGACAATATTTATCTTAAAATGGCGACTGAGCGTCCTGAAAATTTATTTCAAATAACAAAGTTTTTACATTTTCATTCCGGTTCTGATCCTAGAGTTTCAGAAAGAAATATTCAACTCAAAACAAAATGGAAATGGTGGCTCGCTAAACTAATGGAAAAAAAAACAAAATCGTTTTGGTTTTTTAATTTGGTATAGAATTTTTGTCATTGAAAATTGGCTGTGGCATTTTTGCTAAAAAACATCTACACATTCGGAAGTCTTTCTTTCAGATTGGTGAATCCTGCAAAATCAAAATGGAAAGTGCAACATTTGCTTTACTGAAGAAAACATTAATTGACATGTCAGTAGAAAAATCAATGTATTATGGAAAATTGCAAATGTTTTATTGCTTTAATTTTTATGTAATGTTATAAAATGCTTTAAGAAGAACTTACCAAAAAGTAGTGCAGGTGGAAATGATTTTTATTGAAATTATAGATGAAGTTGCAGCGAATGTTGGAATAAGTTTCTAATAATTAACTAAGTTTGTCGTACCCGCAACCCAAAAGACCACAATCTGTAGATGATAGGGCTAGACCTGTTGAGATGCCAAAACAAGGCAAAATAAAACAAAAATAAAATGAAATTGCTTTTTTAAAAGTGTTGGATAGATATGTTTAATGTTAACTATTACAAACATATATTCAACTAACGAAAATGAAATTTTGAAAAATAGGGAGAAAGAATTTGTTTCAGATTTATATGATTTCCATGATGCGAAAATTTGCAAAACTAAAAAAAAATAATAATTACAAAATTTTAAATTTTAAAAAGACTAAAATGCATGTCACTTTTTGTCATCAATAGTAATTAAAAAAAAAAAAAAACACTGATTATGTACAAATTAAAGAAGAATGTATGTGTTTCAAGTATATACTGGGTCATGTTGAATTAGGTCCTGATATTTTAACAGGTGATAGCTGACAATAGCCCAATCCCAAATATGCAAAAATGACGGTACTTTGTTGACGGGTGGGCCAGAAAAAAAAATATTTTAGTTTTGAGTAAAATATGAAAATAACACCGAATTATCGACAATAAAAGTTGTTTTGCAAGATTTCGTGTTATTCCCGCCGAAGGAAGTTGATTTTCAACGCGACGCATATTGAAATGGACACAGGATCGTACATAGAACTGAATGCCCATATAAAAAATTACATTTTTCGAAAATTTAAAATGAAGATAGCACCGCCGTTGTTGCGGATTTGGGTTTGGGTTAAGGTCACTTGTTAAAATATCAGGATCTATCAAGACCCTGTATAAATTTATCATTTGATAATTTGAAATATATTTTGCTAATATATTTGCCTTTGTGATCAAAATTTCTATCAGATGTCGTCAATTGTCGTCGTTTTGTCTACATTTTTTTTTAAATGTAGAAAATGCCTCTCAATTTTCGACATTCCAAACACATGTGGAAAAATCGAAGAAAAAGTACCTGACTTATTATTTTTATTGGTTATCTTCGTTTTCTTTAAGGTATGTTCATCATATTTTACGTTTTCTTCTTTAAATATCATTTATTCTTAGTTATAATTATTTCCCAGCCAAATTTCCTTCTATGTAATCTTCACACCAACAGCGTTTTAGGTTCATATACTTATGGTTCATATATGTTTTTATTGGGTTTGTGGCTTAGTCGAACCCATTAAAATATATATGACGTCATTGCTGCTGCTGTAGCTGTTGGAAGTAAAAGAATATATTCTTTTAGCGACAAACTCCCTGTTCCCGCAAGTCTTACCTTACTTATTTTTGTATTTCTTTCTTTTCTATCCAATTACTCTAAAATCCGATGTATTTAAATATTCTGTAGTGATATCTTTATACGAAAAGTGTGTGAAGAATAAAGAAACAAATAAGAAAACGAACCGGATAAAGTTTTCTCTTCGATTTAAGCTTGAAGTTAAAGTTCTGAATCCGATAGCAAAGTGAGAAGAATAAAGCTTTTATTTAAAAACTTCCAGTTAGGCTTGAACTATCCCAATAAACATTTAATGAAAGAAAAAATTACATTGCTATTTTTGTATATAAAATGCTTTATTTCAATTTTTAAAATTATTAATGACGATCAAATAAATAATAAAAGAAATGATAATAAATAATAATAATGATGAGTAATAAACAATCACTTATTTTTGTAAATGTAACATGGACAGTGGATAGACCTGCCAGCGCGAATTAACATCAGAATCCAACTCAACCCAACTCAATTTAATCAAATAGAACAATACAAGTTAGAATCGAAATATTAACTTTATTTCTGACTTTTCGTTCTTTTTTTGTTTTTTTTACCTGCGGTTTTTAGTTTTTAGTCGATTGTATCTATTTTCTTAAGACTTAAACAGGTTTGTTGAACAATTTAAAATTATTTTTTTTTAAATTTTATTATGTGGGCTTTTGGCCCAAACACAAATCTGCTAAAACGGTGATTTTATCTTTCACACAATTTTTGGCAACACCAACATTTTGAACGCAAAAATTAAAAATCGACCTGTTTTTTTAATAACGATAGCTCCAGCCATTCGAAAGTTATCATGGGGGGAAAGTTTTGGACCGCACTGTATGTAAATTTATCTACAGTTATTACTGTAAAAAAAATCATATGCTAAAATCCATAAATGATACGTAAGCCACATAGAATGGTCATATTCTAAGCAGTTTCGTCTGCCTAATTTTTATTCAAAATTTTGTTTGATGTTATTTCGTCTGCGCTAGCCATGGCCACATAAACATACCATACGCAACTAATTTTTAAAACAGAAAATAATATGTTACTGAAGCAGCCAAAATATTTTGACGAAACGTCTAAAATCAAAATAAAATCAAACAGAATTTTGAATGAATGTTAGGCAAACGAAATTGCATTTGATTTTTAATTCCACACCTCGCCTAACAACCCAAAAAAGAAATAAAACCCATTTGCACCGACGAAAACAAAGAAAACACCAAAATTTATTGTTAATATATCAAGCTACCAATAAAATTGCTGTAAATTCAAATTAAGAAAATGTCGCGTAACTATACTTTTTTTTGGTGACAAGGGTGTCTACGAACAAGACCCGGCGCGAAGTTAATCTCCGTCATTCTCTTCTAATTGTACAGAAATAGCGAGGACCATGTGCGTCGCACAATATCAAAATAACACAAACATGTGATACCGTCGACACACAAAAATAGAAACGAAGACACCTACACGTATAATGTTTTTATTTCGAAGAGAATGTGTCTCTGTTATTACCCTTAATATACATAATTACCAACTTTCTTGACTCTGGCCGTGGGTCTGCGATTCCGAGTTTTTTTTCTTTTGTAATTTCACGTCGATTTATTCAACGATGCGAGAAGCAGCAAAATAAGATGATGCAAAATTCGATAGCGAAAAACCTGTGCGAAAATGATTTATTGTTTGGCTTGTGCTGGACATCGGTTTCTTATGGTGGTGGCTGCGATTTGAAGTCACGACACACACCAAAGAAAATGAAACATTACCGGGATAAATTAATTGAAGGAATTTGTACTAATTATCATTTTTCAACTTATAAATGATTGGTTTTTATGGGATTATATTTTACCAATTTCTATATTTACAAAATTTCGGATAATTTTCAATAAAAATATTGAGAAATATGTTGTTCAAGGATTAATCAAATATTGCTTAAATTTTGATAATGTAATATTTTTCCATTCTATTTAATGGAACATTTGTGGATATTAAGCCCGTATGGATTATTTAACCTCTCGTTCACAAACATTATAAATAAATGTAATGGTTGAATTTCTGAACGAAATGTCTATTTTCGATTAGTACTTGCGATGAAAGCAAATTAGAAAATTCTGTAATAACTCCTTCATTAATAATGAAATCGAAAGCGCGGAATTTAAATCAAGAAAGCAAGATTCAACGTTGGAAGATAACCATCTCAACTTAAACACTGATCACTTAGACAAATGTTTCGAGGTCTAAACATGGCATAACAACATCGTCACAACATTCCCAAAATCAAAAATTAAAATTACGGGGAAATCAATGTGTGAATGGTCGTTTTAAAGTGGAGCGGTGATTATCCTGGGATAATAGAGGCGTAACGAGGTGAATGTGACCTTCAATGTGAGTGAAAGAGTACGGTTATTGTGCCAGATTCGCTTCGTTGCTGGAGCAATCTCCTCGACTCCGTTCCTTTCTTAACGAAAGTGACATTGCACGAAATTACACAGGCGCACATCATAACTGTCACTTCGGCGCGGTAACGAAAGAAAGTGAAAACACACGCCACTGGCATCGCGGATAACAATAACAAATACGTATTTGAAACAATTGAAATACGGAAAACTTAAGTTTTTTAAATGGAAGTGCCTATATTTTTATGCATTAGTCGAAAGCAAAATTTAATTGTCTATTAATTTGAATAAGGCCCGTATTCACCAACGTCAGTTAACTATTATAATCTATAGATTTTATTTAACCTGCTACTAAATCGACAGTTAAACTCAGAATGCAATGCACCGAACAAAGTTAAGGTTAAACTCCAGTTAAATCATGAGAATAAAATAATTCCTAGATTTTGGGCCAGTTAAATATTAAATCTACAGATTAACCTCCAAATCTTTGTGACATTTCAATAAAACGAATTGAAATAAAACATATTTTTAACATAGTTCACATTTTAATTGAATTATTAATTTGTTTTATTAATAAATAAACACCAAATTAAGTAAAAATGGAATTACACCCTGAAAATAAAACATATCATTCGAACTTGTTATTTCTGCAGGTAAGGTTTCTCTTTA
>JAFFZR010028745.1:0-10904 GCA_018397195.1 Lethrus apterus | reverse complement strand
GACCTGTATTATTGTCGTCGTAGCTCTTTTGTTTTTCATTTCTGGGTTATAGTAGTACAAGAAGATTTTGTGCAAAATTTCATTTTCTACCGACTGCTACATAAATATACAGGGTGTTCCATTTAAAAAATCTAATTATCTGAGTTGGCTCTGAAATGTGATGCGCAATTGTTTTTTTGTGTGGACCGTTGTTATCAGCGGAAAAATCACTGCATCTTTACTAATTTAACCGACTCTGTAGCTCCAAAAATAACGAAAATAGCAGTAGTGCGCAGATGACTTTGAAAACCCTGTATATATTGTTATTTAAAACTCAGATTTAATTTTATATGGAATATTATGTTGTTAATCCTTTCAACCGACTTATTGTGTTACCTGTTGTTATTCATTCAATGCTTTTTATTCATTGTTATGCATTAGAATGGGGTTCAATACTTGAGAGGTACTTACATGCGGTTTGCTTCATTTTAATATTCTATACATCTGGAGATAATTTTGTATTGTTCCAACGCTTTCAATCAAATGCGTTCGTTCTTAACGGCTTAAACATCTGGTCTACATCCATAATAAAGTTGTTAACAATCCTCCACGATACTCTTTAAATGAACATTTTATACAGGATGATGGCAAATAAAATTACATTTAAATACAAAATTTTGCATAACAAGACACTATATATTTTTGTCCAAAGTTGCGTTTATACTGACTTTCAACTCTTTTAAATACTTCACGATGTACTTTCGATTCGGTGATTACTTGAGAGTTCCAGTTCAGAAATTGTCATGTGTATCTAGAAGCTCGCATGTTATGCCCATCAAAGTCAATAATCATCTACCTATGAAAGTCAAAGAAATACCTGACGTAAGGAGCGTTAAGACAGTTGTAAAATCAATGCTACATTTATTCGCTTGATGATTACTTCTCATTTGCTTGTAATTTGATTCTTTCCAATGCATGTTATTGCCAATCTCGGAAATAAAGGTTATTATTATTATTAATAAATTGTCAAAAAATCCGCTATAGTGTGGAATCAAATAGTTATAACAGTTTTTGTCAAAGATAATAATAATTATTGTACGAAAAACAGTGTTTTTTTATTGCTTTAAATAAAAATAAAAATAGAAATAACGAAATTTAGTGTTTAGTGTAGATTGGAAAGAAAATTGAAAGGCAAAGATTGGGGGAGAGGCGTAGGAATGAAGACGCATAGACGACATACAGTATAGAAATATTTTATTGAAATTATTTGTTTTATAAATATATTTTTTTAATGTTATGTTTTTAATTGAATTTTCAATAACTTCTTCGAGATTTTGTTCTTTAATTTCTATATTATGATAATTTTTGTGTAAAATTTAATAATGATTGAACGATACGAAATTATAGTGAATTAAAATCAATCACAAGAGAATGCAACAAAATAAATTATCACCGTAAAAGAAAAATGAAACAAATCGCAAATTAAAATATTAAATTTTATTTTAATTAAATGTGGACAATGTTCAAGAATCGATTAATTATTTGTTTAAAGCAAAAAGCAAATAAAATTTAGATATAAAGAAATTTACTGAGCCTATCTACCGGAGTTCTAGAACGATAGGGTAAGTTCAATGCACTCTCAATGCATTACAGCAGTGTTTTCCAAATTGATGGGGCAAGATTGGGGGCAAGATTACCTATTACAGTGCACAACTATTAAAACGGCGATAGTAATGCTCACATCGAGCATTACATTACGAAGATCGTGATTTGAGTCCTGCGAATGCTCAAAAGTGCTCCACCATGTTTCTCAGTAGCGACCTGTACTGACTTGTAATTGGCAACCCTAATTACAAGTCAGTCTTTTAGCTATTGAAATACGGGACAGTCGGGGAGCGTGGTGGGGTGGGGGTTGGTAGGGGAAGATATGGACACTTTTCTTGTAAAATCTGTTTTTCCATTATTGTAAATAGTTTGCGACTGTCGATTTCCTATAACATTAGTGAACTAATGATCTTATGAAATAACATAGCAATGAGAAATATCGATGAAATAAGAGTCGGAATTTACAAAAAGATGTGGATATACATATTATAATATACAGTGTGTCTACTTAAGTTGGCGACATATGGAAAACTTCGTTATTTTTAGTTTTACGAAAAAAAGTTATTCTTTATAAAAAGTTCTGCTTTAATAAAAAACGATCTTGCAGTATTCAAAATTGATATAGCATATACTGGGTGAATAAAAATTTAAAAAAATGAAATTGATCTTAGCGAGATCTTGTATTAATTCTCATAAATCATGGATTAATGAATGAATATTACATAGAAACAATAATTTTTATGTAAGTTTTTTTGTTGAAAAATACAAAAACAATAAAACAGATAACTCTTATTTCTATTGAATACCTGATAACATTTTGTTGTAATAACTAGCAACAAACATTATTATTTCGTCCCTCATTACAATAATGCCTCAACATGGCCTGCTTTTCTTCTGATACAGGTAATCCTTCACGTAATGCATTCCTAATTATATCTGGACTTATTGTACTGTGAATCGTTTCCTTTAATAACAATTACCTGTATTAGAAGAGAAGGAAGCCACGTTGAGGCATTATTGTAATCAGGGACGAATTAATAATGTTTGTTGCTAGTTATTAAAACAAATTATTATCAATAAAAATAAGAGGTACCTGTTTTATTGTTTTCGTATTTTTCAACAAAAAAACCTTTTAAAATGTTATGTTGACAATAAACTTACATAAAAATTATTGTTTCTATGTAATAGTCATTCATTAATCCATGATTTATAAGAATTAATACAAGTTCTCGCTAGGATCAATTTCTTTTTTTTCAAGTTTTATTCACCCAGTATATGCTATATCAGTTTTGAATACTGCAAGATCATTTTTTATTAAAGCAGAACTGTTTATAAAGAATAACTTTTTTTCGTAAAACTAAAAATAACAAAAAGAAACAAAAAACCATATGTCGCCACTTAAGTAGACACACTGTATAGAATGTTATTACATATTTGCGTGACTTAGGGTGATATAGGCAACGGCAGGGAAGAAGCAATAAATTTCTATTGAAATTCTTTATTTTTAATACATATTTATGTATAATTCTTGTTCGTTGTTCGTTGAAATTGTCCTTCAACTCAAAACTGATGAAAAACAAAGTAGTTAAAGCAGATATTCCCAGATTTTATGAAAATACGGGTTCTAAGGTGTCCCGTATGCATTCCATACGGGACGCGGGACACCGGTGTTCAATACGGGAAATCCCGTATCATACGGTACGGGTGGCAACGCTACTTGTAATGTACCATTCAAAGGGATTCGCCACAAAACCGACGGTCAAATGGAGCGCGGGAGCGCGATTTGCTCGACTAAAGCGATTCTATTCGGCGCTCGCTTCGGTGACTGACCGGCAAATTCTCGTGTTACATTACATTACATTACAGCGATCAGCGGTGTTGCCAGGTCTGGTGAATTTTCACCAGATTTGGTGATTTTAGGTCTCATTATTTGGGTGATTTGGTGAAAAATGTCCTGTTCTGGTGATTTTTTCGAACCCAAGGCCGGGGCAAAGTGGGACCTTTTTTTTTTTGGTCAATCATACAATTATGGAGCGAACCCAACCTCAAAACTTTGTTGGTGAAATTCTGACAACTTTTGGCAACTTTTATTGTTGCGATCTGGCAACTTCTTTTTTTCACCTGGAAACACTGGCGCTCGGCTTCAGTCAGTCGCCGGCTTTATAGCTAGTTCGCTAGCCATTGGTGAGACTACATTACCTGCTGAAAAGGGTCACTCGAACCTCTTTATCTGGAGTATTCCTGCCATAAAATGAAATGACTTAAAGATGCAGTGGCGCAACAAATATTTTTAATAATATGTGTAATAAGAACACGATGCGATTAAAAACTTTTGCCGATTACGGGCGCCCCTGATATTGTGAAGGGATTTCCGCTTGTAAATATGATCGTTTCTGTTTACTTATCTCATAACTTTTAACATAAGTAAACAACATAAGTAAGTAAATCATTTATGCAGGTATCTCGCCAATGGATACCCAAATTTTCAACTTATGTGGAGACAAACGTAAAAGCAAGATGATCATATTATAATGACGATTATAAAGACGATCTGTCTTATTTTATTTCATTTTTATAAACTAAAATTTGTTTGAACACATTAAACAATATTGCTATACATTTATTTATACAAAATATTTTCTTTTCTATTTTATTAAATAAATCATGATTTAAAATAATTATTTACGAAGGGAAACTATGCAAATGGAGGAGAGTGCGACAATTTTTTAAGCAAAAAAAGTGTAGGTACATTAGAGTGACCATACTTACAGCATTTCGTTGTATTGTCTGGAATTATAGCAAGGTGTACAGCATGGACGAATGTATAGCAAAACGTCCGGCATTACTTTTTTTGTACTCCATTAATAATAAGGAAGTTCGTTACTGTTTTAATGAGCGAATCGAATCCACACAACCTAAAGGTGAGCGGAGTTTGAAGGTGTGTGAATAGCAGTGGTGTCAAACACGCGACCTCTAAGACTCGCCCGCCTATTTTTTCAAACATTGTATAAGTTATTAAATTTTTTGAATTTCAATTCAGTGAACCCAACTCACATATCTACTTTCTTTCGGCCCAACCCAACCTATACAAAATTAAATTTTAAAAAATTGTCTCTTTTGAATTTCAATTACGCAGCGAACCCAACCTATTCTGCGGCCCGAAGACTCTGAAACTGTATTTGGTGCCCATGTTCATATATAAGTTTAACACCACCGGTGTTAATGGATTGGAAATCTGCTCACACTAAGGTACATAAAGTTTGGAAACCACTGCATTATAAGATGTCACGTCAAGCCAATATGTTGTATCGCAGATATTTGTAAAGCTTTATCTGAAAATTACTGACGAAACAATACATAATTTAGTTAAATTTACATGGAGGCTTGAAAATAAGATGATTTGGAAAATCAGTTGACTATCAAAGTTTCTTATGAAGGCGGAAGACATTTTTACTAACATTGCTGTTATTTTTCCAGCCAAACGTGTTATGTAGGTTTCATGTATCATACAAGGAATTTACAGAAATTCTTTGTAAATATTTCGTGCAAATAAATGAATTATATTTTTTGTTTACTCATAAATTCACAAAATACTTGATAAGTTTTCGTGTTTGTTAAGTAATTTAGATTCATAATACCATACATCGCTGAAATAACTGCAAAGGCGTATTTTCGAATATGAATTGGACGAAACAATTACTATAATAAAACACGTTTTACGAAATCATAGTTAAAACATTAACAAAAGTCGATATTTACAGCTGTAGAACTATTTGTAAAATATTTATTTATAGATTAGCACAATTTCTTTTTTTTTGCCGTGACTTATTATACCTAGTTTGAGTAACGAATCCTTCTTGATGAGGGTGTATATGTCGTCAGCCTGTTTTATAGGTTTGCCATTAATATGAGTAATGATGTCTCCAGATTGTAACCCACTTCTAAAAAAAAAAAAAATAACTTTTTTATGAAATATTAATAAACATTAAGAAGTCTTAAATTAGTCTTATTAGTCCAGTAAATCTATCAAAAAATAAGCCAAAATCTACATAAAATAACGTAATTTGGGTGATAGTATGATTCGTTAGAGGGGTGTATTTTGAGCATAATGCCGGATTTGAGGGGTTCCTCGAGTGTCAGTGGCGCCGCTATGGCGAGCAACGCGTTGTTTTTTGCCTTTACCTCCCTATTCGTTCACTTTTATCTATTATAAAACTTAGAGACCATTTAATTATCTACATCTTTTGTTTAAAACTTTTTGATCTACTAACAATACTAGTAGTAGTAGTAGTTACTGCTTAGTTTATCGATCGAACGCCGAGCTATCGTCGTTA
This sequence comes from Lethrus apterus, assembly GCA_018397195.1. NCBI lineage: Eukaryota > Metazoa > Arthropoda > Insecta > Coleoptera > Geotrupidae > Lethrus > Lethrus apterus. The sequence continues at coordinate 4,986 of JAFFZR010028745.1, read as the reverse complement.
CACGTTTTCACGGACGCGCTATTACAAATGTTAGTGCTGTTTAGTCCAGTCAGTAGGTGAATCAATCTACATGCGATAACGTAATTTGGGTGATATTATGATTTGTTAGAGGGGTGTATTCGGAGCATAAAGCCGCGAACACACTCAGCGCCTGGCTTGATTCACATACTGACTGGATTAAGCACCACATTTGTAATAGCGCGTCCGTGAAAACACGTAACGACGATAGCGTGGAGTTCGATCGATAAACTAAGCAATAACTACCAAAGTATTGTTAGTAGAGACAAAAGTTTTAAACAAAAGGTGTAGATAATTAAATGATCTCTATGTTTGATAATAGATAAAATTCGATAAAAGTGAACGGATAGGTAGGTAAATGCAAAAAATCGACGAAAATACGGAAGTTTGTGAATTTCTAACGAAATAACTCGACAAGTATTAGTGTTGGAAAAAAAGTTTCAAATAAAAAAGTTAGGAGATTCAATTTATAAGAGAAAAGGTAGTTTTGTGTGTAAAATGATTTGTTCTCGAAATATCGAATTAAACGCGTTACTCGCTATAGCGGCGCCACTGACACTCGAGAAACCCCTCAGATTCCGGCATTATGCTCAGAATACACCCCTCTAACAAATCATACTATCACCCAAATTACGTTATTTTATGTAAATTGATTCACCTATTTACTGGACTATATTTTGAATAACTAATAATTTGTGAAAAGTAATATCTAAAATCTAAATTTAATTGCCGAAAATTTGAGGTGATGTAGGAAACAACATTAACTTACTTATATGCCGGAGAGTCCAATACAACTTTCCAAACTAGTATACCGGCATTTATATCCACCGAGGAAAATTTATGTAGTTGGTATAATTCTTTTAGGATAGATTCTGTCATTGCTAACGTTGTGATTCCCAGTTGTTTTGTATGGATAATTTCAGTCGTTTCACCATCGAGTTTTGATGAATACTTACTGTGCTTTAGAAATTTTTTTGCATAACCTAAAATAGACATTTTTAATCAATGTGTGTACACATTTATAGTTACTAATTACTAACTATAATTTTTTTTTTATTTTACTACATAAATAAACAAGAAAACAACGAATTCACATTAAACTAATCTTAAAAATCACCAATTGGAATGGCGAAGGAAATCCCAGCAGTTATTCGTAGATTGTTGATCCCTATGACATCCCCATCTAAATTAACCAGCGGACCTCCGGAATTTCCGAATGTAATTGAGGCATCCGTTTGAATATATTCCATCGAGTGATTTCTCAAACCCAACTCATGCGCCGCTCTGTTAGCAGAACTTATCTGCAATTATAATATTAAATTTAATTGAAATTTTTTTAAATGTATTCTACTAATGGGAGGCACTTACAATCCCTGCGGTGACGCTATGACTCAATGAAAGTGGACTACCCAATGCAACAACCCATTCTCCCACTGTTACGTCATTGTTTTTCCCAAACTCTAACGCTGGTAATTTCCGTTTAGAACTGATTTTTATTAAAGCCAAATCTATGTTCATGTCGGCGTCTTCGATGCTAGCCGTATAAATGGATCCATCGTACAATTTTACGGTAATTATCGCATGCGGTTTATTGATGACCACGTGTGCGTTGGTTAAAATCCATCCATTTTCTTTTATTATGAAACCGGAACCATTCGAAATGATTATTGGCTCGTTCGTTTCGGGGTCAATTCGACGGGGATCCTGTATTTCGATGTAAACGACTGCGGGTGCGCATTTTTTCACCACACAACCGATAAAATTGAATTTATGGCGAAGCGAGTCGTTGTCTATGGCACGCAGATTTTCAATTTTTAATCCTGCATCTTGAGACATAAGACGTTTATAAGCAGCGATCGTCGCACATATCGCTGTTGTAGCGTACGCTAATTTTTTAACACTTGTATTTTTCGAAGGAAAATTTCCGTAACCATAATGCCTTTTGATATTTTTGATTGTACTCAAATTGTTTCTTGTTATTGAAGTTTTTATAAAGTTTAGCATTGCCTATATATTTTTATTTCATATTTTATTGTATTTGTATAGTGTGACTGAGAATTTTGATTTACATACATATATGACATACAAAACTGACAGATGAGAATGTCAAATACAAAAACAGTTTGATTGATATGTAAAGTTTCTAAAACTATATACAGTACCGTCTTGACGCTGGGCAGTAGCCCAGAGGCTCTACAATTCTGGAGGCCCTTTTGTGAATTTCCCACAAACGGACTTATCTTCCTTAAGGCAAACCAAGAGACTTGAAGACTTGAAGAAGGAATCCAAATAGGTTCGCTGTCACCAGGACACCCTTATTTGAGTTGGGTCCGAAACTCTTGGTTGGACGTAATAATTTATCATTCGGTAAGTGAAGATTGATTCGAGGAGCTTGTAAATCATGGCTTGGAGCTGATTTATTCGATGAAGTCGAATTCCTTTGTAAAACTTGCAAATCAAGGCTTGGAGCTTATTCGAATTCCCTTGTGGAACTTCTAAATCAAAAACTTGCACTTGAATAAATTACTTGTTGTTAACACCAGTAAATACACAACTGCCTGTCAACTGTCGAACTGACTAATTCTGCACTGAACTTATTCCATATTTATACCTTTTGAGCACTGCGCATGGAATGAACAGCTTATATTTTTGTAACAATTTAATAGTTTAATCGTAGTCATGACCCAGAGCAGAAGTACTGGCATAACGTATTGACATTGTGTTGGTGTTTCATTCTTTTCTCGAAGGAAATCAAACTACTGGGTTGATAAAAAAATGTTTTTTTTTTTAGATATTCGAGGGTTATCGAGTGAATATGGCCCTTTTTGAAGAGCATCTCAAACTATTTGGAAATACTGAAAAGGAAAATCAATCGTCTACTTCTTTGATTTTATTTGGCTTTGCATTCCGTTTAGGGAAAAAATAAGGTATGGTCAAACATCTGTCTGACGCAAGATGATCATCATATTTTGATGGTGTTCATGCTCTGCATGAAGGCTTAGAAGAATGAAGGAAGCACTAGATTTTTTCCAGCTGTCGACCTTTCTGACATGTAAAGACGTTCTAAAAAGTTTAATAAAACAAGTAAGTTCATAGTCTAGAGATGTGAACATATTCCCGTGAATCTTCTTGAAACTCATCTTCATGAATTAAAGGAAAATATATTGAATATGAATTGAAAGCCAGGAGTATGTGTCAGTGGCGTAGCGAGCTTAACTCGCGCCCGGGGCACAATACCTTTTTAGCCCCCCCCCTCCATTCGAAAACCTATACTCACAAATTAATAAATAAATAAAGTAAAATAAATAAAGTCATAGGCTCAAGGTAGGCTTTAAATTTGAGACAAAAAATGTAATTGAGAAAACAAGACGGACCATTTGGCGCCCCTTTGTGAGTAGCGTCCGGGGCATGATGCCCCCCCCCTTGCCCACCCCTCGCTACGCCTCTGGTATGTGTCCAAATTCGGATTATAAGATGGATAAGGAAGAAAAGATGTTTCAAAACAAAAGTGACAGGTGGAAAAATTCCTCTCTGTACTGAGCTCTTTACTCTGATCGGATAAAGCGACAGAGCCTTATTCATCGATTAGAAATCTGTTTTTCTTCTTCTGACAAAAGCAGTAAATGTGAGCATCTGGCTAATGTTACGCTCCTTATGCTAATTGAGCATCTTCATTGTTGATGAAAAATGAGAGACTCTCCTTGACTAATAAGTCGTACTATAGAGTTTGCCGACTAATTATGATTTATACGTTGATATGTTTATGTTTTTCAAGGTTTATGATGATCAGAAATGTCATATTATTTTACGTTTAACAATGATTTTGTTAAAAGTGCCAATAAATCTCAATATTTAATTTTATTGAACTTTTGAATAGGGTGAATTGCTTTACCCCGGGCTTTCAGTGTTTTTAAGACGGTTCTGACCATATAAGTGGTGCAAAATAAAACATTTCTTTCAATCGACGATTTATAGTAAACATAATTTAGAAACATGTCAGAAAACATAAATAGATTTTTACATTGTTCACTATGTATGCAAATTTTGCGAGACTACATAATTTGAAACAACTTATTTTTTTCGTTGAAACTGATTACCATTTATATTAGAATAGTTCTAGATATGTAGATAAAAAAGCCTGAAACGGCAAAAGGAATGGGAGAAAGAAATTTCTAAAACATCAAATACAGAATTTCACTTTGAAATTCATAGATACGTTTACTTTATTGTGTTTTTCTTAAACTTGCCACAAAAACTTTTTTGTAAACCGAGCTTTATAATATCGACAAATTTTTCGTGAAAATTGAAACTATTTTATATTAAGTTGCGAAAGAGAACTTATTTTACCAATTTTGACACAACATTTTATTTTTTGATCGTAAATGTATTTCTACATTTGCACTAAAATTACAGCACGGCCAATTCTATCAGCTCCTAAGTTTTCAGCTTGAATTTCACATGTTAGAATTTGTTTACGGTTTAAGTCGCTGGGGAACTCTTTCAGTTGCTCGACTTCTAAAATCCCTTTAGATTTATCTTTGATGCTGATTTTGATATATTCCTCGAGTCCTGTAAAATATATTGAATAAGACATAAAAATAAAAAAAAGTTGTAAATTTTATTATTTATAAAAAAATCAATTTACTTGAAATTCACAATACATGACTGTAACAAATACGTGAATCAGACAACATGCATAGGAACTTACAATAAACGATATAACTAAAAATGCATACATACCCAACTGATAAACTTTGAGGCTATAACCGCTGCCATTTCTTAGGTAAATGTCACTTTCCATTCTTAGTTGATTTTTCTGAAATTTTGCAATATATACTGATTTAGAAAAGACCGGTATGGGTACAATATCCTCAGGTGCTATTAATTGTAACGTAATCACTGCTGAAGAATTTCTAGAAGGTTTGCCAGTATCCTACGGTTTAAGAAAATAAAAATTTTAAATGTTTG
>JAFFZR010028744.1:0-10906 GCA_018397195.1 Lethrus apterus | reverse complement strand
TTTATATGATATAAATCAACAATTACTTATCGGTTTTGTTCAATTTCATCTGCCACACCTTCAGATATATGTCCTAAATCCATGTATAAAACCAGGTAATCGAAAATAAGTCCAACAAATAATTCATAAACAACATAACCAAACGCCACTACGACGATATAACCTTAAATTTGTAATCAGGGCCTGCGCTGAATTGAATTGAAATGCTCTTCAAGACCGAATTAGGACATGATATAGATATCAATAAAATTGATATGTCCGTATCAATATTGAAGAGAAAATTGCTTACAGCATACCAAAATTAAAAACATATCAATTTATTGTTACGTACAATCATAACAAGTTGATATGGAGTTACAGAATACGTATGATTGTTTTATGTTGTACTTATTGCAATGATTGTAACACTGTTATAAAAGCATGTTCAATTCTAGAAGACCACGGTGACATACATACTACAATTAGGAAACTTATTTGATCAACATGCATCTATTTACAAATCTTGTGGCTGTCTCATCGATAACTCTATCAACATTGTACTCTTACAATTTGCATTTTGAGATCTACATATACAGAAAATATAATAAGTCGTTAAATTTGCCTTTCTTACAATTACATTGTAATTAATGTCTTGATAAAGATTTTCACTAACAGGCTACATAAAATATGGAATAAATGATGATCATCTTGAATTAATATTTCTTCCACAAATTGTCAGATGTAGTCGAAGAATTTTTCTCACTGATTCATTTTCTACAACATTAATATAAAAAATAATTAATAACCATAACAGAATACCTTATAAACTTAAAATAATAGAAGATAAGAAAATACAAATGTTATTATCTGTATCTAGAGGAACAGATGATTAATAAAAGAATTTTCAACAAATAAGAAATATGAAAACTACCAACATAAGTAAATACTTTATGATAGCAATTTAAAGGTACGTTTGGGATATTAAATTAATTGGTCACACATAATTTACATTATGAAAAAAGATATTCATACGACATGGCATTATCACTGCGCTTCTCTTACATAATGTAAATGAAAGAAACATTTAATTATTTACACTTACTTGCTGAAATTAAGAAGTTATTGTTGCTAATATCATCATGAGCATTGTGGAAACATAAATTCACCTTTTGAACCATGTATGTTGATTTGGAAAACTGTAGTCTGGAAACGATATTTATATCTGACTTTTTATATTGTACTATAATAATTTAATGATGAAAATATACAAAATTACATACCCTTTTAGATGTGAAATTTAGTGTCCATTTGGTGTCCAACATTAAATACTTTATTACAACGGTGTAATTACGCAATTAGACGTAGGAAGATAGAATAACAGCGTAATATACCTAACTCGTACAACTTCATTACAACAGAACATTGTTTTGGTGTAGTTTAAACAAATACGGCAAGCATTTTCTTCTAAAAATCACATTTAATGGTTATGTTACGTATGGATAAAATATGTCAACGCGGTGGCAGCACTTGATGTAGTGTAACTAGCGCAACTGGTGTCAATTCTCGGCGGCACATTCGAATGGGCGCAGGTACGGAGCGCGAACGTTTGCCCACTGAGAAAATTATAAAAAATTTTTTAAATTTTAATTCGAGATAGGACCGTCGTTTTTGCAGATTTGCGTTTAGGGTAAGGTCAACTATCACCTGTTAAAATATCAGTACTTATTTACGGAACAACCTGTATATATTTTTCCTGTATGTGGTCGTTCATATTTACCAAATGACTAAGATTTTGAATTTATTGAAAAACAAAAGAATTACCAGAAGAATGGAATGAACTAATAAAAAACGCACGTCATAAACCTTCGCCATTTAAGCTTACAAAAGTAGACATATCAGATATGCTTAATGTTGATGAAGCAACTAAAAAATACTTTTCGAAATTTCCGAAACCAAAATCCAAATTAAAAAAGTTAAAATAATTAAGATAGATAAAGACTTTGAATACGTATTTTTTAGAGATACCTACTACAGAACTTATTTAATATTTTTTGATATTATTTCTGTTAACAACAACAAAGTCCATTAGTTTTTAGTTTTTTCTTATGTTGTTTTACGTTATTATTGCTCACTTAGTGCATATTTTGATACTTAATGTGTTTGTTTTAATATTCTTTACAAAAATTACAACCTTAGTATTTCAAATTTAAATAACGCAAGAGGATTTTCTCAATTTCTCAGAAATAATATTTTTAGACATATTGCGGTGTTATCCATGCACAACTTAATTAAACTCAACATCTACTTAAAACTATACAAAAGGATACAAAATTCCCTTACCACAACAAATTTAGAAAACTCTAAATACATATTTGCCATCCTCAGTAGAAAAACCTAAAAAGGAATCAGTGTTAAATTAGTGTCTCCAGCTAAGGTATCACCTTTGAAGATATGCTCTTCACCAAATCACCAGTGGGTTAACACTGACCCTAAGTAAAAAATTTCATTTATTTATATGACTAAAAACTAATGGAATGGTACGGTCCGGAAACACCTAAACGAGAAAAATTAATTTAACAATTCATATAAGCTGGACTGTGGTATCGGCCCATTGTCAGAGTTTAGTAAATTATTTCTATTATTATATACAAAAATACTTTCGTAACCATCTAATTCTCTGGGTTTTTGTACAACTTTTAAATTAATTAAATTAAATTAAGAGTATCGGGTGGTAAACCGTGTCCTGTTTCCAAAATATGCCGGGCAACACCTGATCTTTCTGGTGTGTTAAATCTAAAGTGAGCTATATGCTCTTTATATCGGGTTGAAATTGAACGTTTCATTTGGCCGACATATTTCATGTTACATTCTTTACACTTAATTTCATAGATTCCAGATTTCTGACCTGCCTCAATTTTATCTTTGGCGTTTCCTAAAACGTTAGTTATTGAATCCTTTGACTTAAACGCAACTTTAACACCGTAGTTCTTAAAAATGTTGTTTAGGTTTTTTGAAGCTGTGTGAAACGGTAGGCAAACAAACTTATCCTTACTATTTTCTTGAGGCAAGAACATCCCCAGTATTAGACCCATTCAGATGGACTACAAACAATACAATGTTATTGTTAGAATTGTACAAGAAGGAGATCGAATTTTAGGAAACCCAAGATTAAAAACATTCTATTATGGAAAAAAATTGCAAGAAAAATGATAGGCAAAGTCCATAAAGTCGACGAAAATACATGGGATAGAAAATTTCGTAAATTGAATGGCACGTATAAAATTATTAAAGAAAACGGACGGAGACCGACAGAACTGGATATTTAACGATTTTTGTGGTACTGATAACAGCCCGGAAACGAATATGGTTTCCAAACAAATACCGATAGATTTCAACGAAGCTAGAGGAGAGATGCCGTTCAGAGGACGTGGTAAACCGCGAGGACGTGGTCGAGAATCACAGTCCAGACGAGGATACAACGAATCCCGTTATAACACTTTCGGGAGGGAAAAAGGTGAACAAACAATGATCACCAATCTTGGTAAGATAAAAGAGGACCTGTATGTTGGCACTGAGCCACAGCAGATTACATCCTATGTAGAAGATGCCCTTGTTCTTAGAAGCATAACTGTATCAATAACAATAACGATGTAATGGATGATATATTCCAAAGTGATGCTACAATTCGAGGGCTTAGAGCAACAACCACGTAACTCAAAAAACCTGATTTTGAATTAGAGATGTTATATTTTGTAGTACGCATTTTATCATCCGTCGGACGTGTCAATATGATTAATCATTATGCTGATACCCTACAAAATATTGTAACTTGATACCTTTTAATTGTAACTTGATACTTTTTAAACAATTATGCTGTTCTCATCTTATTGTTGTAAACACCTATGTGAACACGAAGACACGTACTTTTACATATAAAAGCCGAATGCAACAAGCAGTCTAAAGAAATCATAAGTAATCGTGGTCAAAGCCGGTGTCTCAAATCAAAGTGTTGATTAAATATTATTGTTAAAGAATTAATACTTAATACAAGTTAAAGTTTGAAAGTTATTGTATAATAATTAAATATCATATTCTAAATAAAGTTCTATTTTTAAAACTTCATTCAACTCTTCCACTCCATAACATGCATTTGAAAATAAACAATGACCATTTATTTTTGTGAGAAGCTTCTGAAAACCCTGGTATTAATATATAAAGATATTTGTTCCCGAGTTCATTTTCAATCGCGATTATCTCAAAACAAATAAAACTAGGTACGTGGTTGTTGGTCTAAGCCAGGGATGGGAAAATGGCGGCCCGCGACATGATTCGATCCGGTGTTTATGGAAATCTAATTTTTTCAATTTAATAAAACACGCTCAGAAAATGATGTCTCTGTTTGGATCTTCTTACCTCTGTGTGCAGATATTTTCAACAGCTTCGTAAAAACAAATTGGGGAATAAGATGGCCTGTGAACATCTTGAATGCGTTTTGCGCATTAATGATATAGATCAAAATTTCTACGACATAATTAATGAACAATCCAAATTTCATTTGTCACACAAAGCCGGCACGTCTAAACAATAAATTAATAAATTTTATTATTTTTGTGTTACTTGTAATAAACCCTATTTGGCCCGCCTAAATGTTGAAATAATTTCATACGGCCCTCCTCTAAATGTATTTCCCCATCACTGCTCTAAGCCCTTGAATTAATCTACCACTTTTAATGTCACTAATACCATTTCAAGGAAAATCAATAAAACGTTCTTATTTTATAAATAATTTTCATGTTCCGCAGGCCCTCCTCTATTATCATCTACATCATCATGTTCACCGACCGTTACTTCATCTGTTGCAGCAACTTCACTCACAGAAACTCAGACTCAGACCCATTATCAAATGTTTCTGCTAATCAACTTGCAACACAAACCAAGAAACGAAAAAATAGGGTGGGGAATTTTGGAAAAAATATTTGATTTTAGAAGAAAAAAAAATCAAGGAAATTGAAGAACTGAAAGACATTTTAAAACAAAATGTAGAAGTTCATCAAAAACGAAATGAATTACTGCAAACATTTTTGCAAAATAAACAAAAAAATATCAAATAAACGAAAAAAAAATTAACAAAAAAAAAAAAGAACAAACAATGGGCTTGCTCGAAATGCCCTGGCATCATGTATTCGTCTTGGCATACCAACAAAAATATCATTAAATAATTGTTTATGATCGCATTGATCGCATACACCTTTCAAAACTATAGATTGGAATTGTTTTCTATTATAGTAGTCGATAGAGTTATGAGCAGGAGTTGTCGTAAGAATATGGCATCCATCAATTGCTCTTACAACACCTGGGAAACCTCTTCTTTCTTGAAAATAGTTTGCTATTTCAAAAGCCTGCTAATAATAAGGTCTACCAATAGGTAGGCCATCTAATTTCATGTTGCGTCATTTGACACAGAATATCACACATAGAAAATTAGGTGACCTATACCTTTCGTTAAACCAGATCGATCACAGAATGCTAAATATGATACGGGTTTAGCCATCATCCAAACCGTAAATAGCAAGTTCATTTATCATTTTAAACTTAACTTTATCAATCCTCACGGCATTAGAAAGTTTTCAAAAAAGTCATTGGCAGGATATCATGTTATAACTTTCTCGAAGTAATTGGCGTTACGTACGGTTCATCTTCATCCAAATTAACTAAAGTGAACATTTCATTTCCATTATCTGCAATCATTGGGATGGCATTTAATAATGGAATAATTTCCATTTTATTGAGAAAGTAAAACAATTCGAATCAAAATGAGCAGGAATATACTAAACTACACTACTCTTTAAAACATTTACAGTAAAAATTGAAATAGCAAATTAACTAAACAATATTCAGTAGAATTATTTAACCATAATTTAAGAAACAATGTTTAAGTTTTTTCGCAAATAGTTTAAACGATTTTAGACTTGGTCGTCCAATGAAAATATTCAATTTAAGTTAGTTACAACTGAAATTGAATATTTTCATTGGTCGATGATTTCTCAAACCGTTTCTAGGAACAAGTGTTTTAATTATACATATAATAAATAGATTTAAGCAGACTGCTTATGCAGTACGCTTAAAATCAACGCCAAGAATTTTTTAATGTATTTTTCAGGAACCTTACTTACCGACAATTAGTTTTTATGCGAAGCATATAAAACTTAGCAATGTCGTTCAGACCACCTCAGCTGCTACATTGCAGCGCTGTCGTAGCGCTGGGCTAGCAATCACACAGCTGAACATGGCCAATGCTACGCATTTGCAGAATATAATACACAACTGAAGTAGATACTGTAAAGTGAACTCATTTTCATTGGGACAAAGCGGGACAAATGGGATGAAATGAAAATTATAATTTAGTTATGAAAGCAGACCAATAATTCAAAAAAATATATTTTATTGTATACATTCATATACTTGTCTATAAATATACAAAAATGTATTTATTATTAATTATTGGTAAATATTTGTAAAAAACAATAATTTGTATTTAAAAAAATATTATGATTTTCTTTCACGGTCATATTTTTGATCCGAGTGAATACTTTGTTTGCATTAGATTCGGATCATTTATTAAAATGTAAAATTTCTCACATGAATTGGTCAAATTATATTTTACGCTTAATATAGATTTTAAAGTTTTAATGTTCAACTGCGTTTTTTCAATTGTCCATATTTTATTGATACTAGAAAAAACACGTTCTGTTGCTGCATTTGTTCCTGGAAGGGTAAGCGCGTATTCTACAATTTTCAAAATACTTTGATAAGGCATATTATTTTGTTTAAAATGTCTGTTTTCTATTTCCACATTTGCAGACAACCAACATTTAATTTTTTCATCCGTATCTTTTTACCAATGACACCTGATCAAAAAGATCATTTTCGCAAATATTATTTTTCGGAAAATAGTTAGTAATATATTCAAAGGATTTTTCCACATACTCCCATAAAATCTCCTTTTTTAATGAAAATTGTTAATATCCTCGAATTGAACTGTGCATTCTTCAAGATATTCCAAGCAGTTATTATAAAAATTTCTGACTTCTTTCAGAAAATCCGGTCGTTTAATGGCACCTTGTTCTTCCAAGCTAGTGATGTCATTTCGAATAACTAAAGGAACGTAATCGTTATCGATTCTTTCTCGCAATTTTGTTTTTAAATTATTGATTTCATTAGACACTTCCGTAATTGAAATTTTGTCCCCTTCAATAATTTTCACAGCATTGTGAAATAATGTTTGGCTTGGTTGTGGATGAACTGAAGCCAAATTTGTGATTAGTCATTTTCATAAGAGCTGCAATATTCTTGGAAATTTATGATAAAAAGTATTTTAATTGTTCGTATATTTTCAAAATATTTTCTAAAGCTGGAAAAAGAGCTAACCATCGTGTTTTGCTGTAACCAGGAAGTCTTTTATATTCGATTTCTGCGCTTTCACAAAGATCCTTCAAACTTTCAGTACGCACAGAGTGGCCCACCGAAAACGAAACAGACGCTTTTTTTAAAAAAACGCTCGGACAGGTCAATTTTCTTTGGAAGGGGGGACAAATGTTTTAGCAATTTGTAGTCACCTAGTTGTAACCCTGAAGGGAGGGGGGGAGTGGTATTTTCAAACCTATCATTTGATGGGCTTTACAGATATTTTTGAATTTTTGAATTCTGATCATTACTTCCCGAGTTATTGAGCTGTGAATATTCAAACTTTTTCATTTTTTTACCGGATCCGTGACTAACAAAAAGCGAAATGCTCCAAACCGAGTAGATACCCCTTGCTATTTCAAAATTTTGGGGCAAAACATGTGTCCTTGTAAAGAAAATTTACCTTTTTCAGTATTTTTTTAAGCAAGTAATCTCCAAGTGACATAAAAAAATGAAGGAAATTTGAATATTCAGAGCTCACTAACTCAGGAACAGGAAGTAATGATCAGAATTCAAAAATTCAAACACACCTGTAAAGCCCATCGATTGCTCTTTCAAATGATAGGTTTGAAAATACCACTTTCCATTTAAAAATTTTATGGTGAACGTCCCCCCCCCCCTTTCTGAAGTAAGTCAAATGCTGTTTGAATAGTACTGTGTAGAATGTGCGCTGCACAACCTACTCCAGTAATTGTTGAAATTATTTTTTTTTAAAACAGTACTTATTGAATCAAAATTATTAGTGAAGTTTCACCCGACAATGAAACAAAATCTAATTTGAATTCCTGTTTCTGAATCAAAGAATCTAACAATTGTGGGAAATAATTTTAAATCTTTGTGGTTGGAAGCATCAGAATATATGGATATAAATGTGCATTTATGTAATTCTTTCAGCAATTGTGAAAACGAATATGGTGAAAAAACATTACAAATTGTTGTCCTTGCACATGCAAATTTTTTGTCGTACAATGTTTTGATCATTTGCGACGTAGAATCCATTGATCTGAAACTTTGATTGTGGTTTATGGTGTGGAAAGCAAATAGCCCTTCGGCTAATGGTAGCTGTTCCTCCGTGTTGCCAAAGCTAGCAATGCGAAAAAACTGTTCGATTTTAGACGAGGAAACGGCATTATTCAAAAATCTTCTGTGCCTCTTTGTAGCTAGATGTTTAGTAATATCGTTTTTTCAACCATGTGAGACCGAAAATTCAGTGTTGCATTTATCACGCAATACCATATATTTTGGTTTTTTTAATAAAAGGAAATTCTCTGCTCAAGTAACGAAGGTTCTTTTCTGTGAATACCAGTCGATGTTTTGGTACTTCCAGTATTGTCGAATTGCGCGTGTAAGAGTGATGCTCATTTATTATTTTTTTTTAATTGTGGATATTTTGTCTTGCGTACAGAACTGAGAAATGAAAATACAAGGAAGTGTCATGACGCCAATTTCACTGAAAACATTCCTAAAACTAGTTCTAAAATTGACTCCTTTCAGTAATCGCACTACCCTTTTTTGAATTCTAAACACTCTTATCATATCTTTGGACACACCTCAAGTTATTGTTGCGTATAAAATTAACGAGTGAAAATGCGCAAAATAGTACATTTTTAGTGCATAGAAACTTACTTTTCATCTTAGCCGACCCAACGGGAAACATACTGAGATCAATTTTCTACATTGTACACTAATATGTTCAGTCCAGTTACAGTTTAAATCGACAATAACACCAAAAACTAATATAAGGATTTGTATAAAAAGTATCGAGAACAATTTTTTTGTGACGTGACTGTACGTCGTAGCACCTTCGCACCGAACGGGCTCGGTGATATGGGGTCTGACCTACAAAACGCGCTAAGGGTCAGCCGCTTGCGAGCGTTTGTTCAGGCAAGATCGAGTTTTTAGTGGACCCCTGTCGAGTGGCTCGGTGCAAGCACAAAATGCAGCGAACGATTCAACAGCGGTTCACCATCAAATTTTGTGTTGGACTGGGGAAATCGGGTACGGAGACGTTGCGCATGATTCGCCAAGTGTTCATGGATGAAGAAAGCATATCACAAACTGCAGTTCCCAATCCAGAGTGAAAGCCATGCTCATCGTTTTCTTCGATGCCAAGGGGGTGGTCCACTACAAATTTGTACCTGAGGGGCAGACATGGAATGGTGCTTTTATCTAGAAGTGGTAAAAAGACTGAAGGGAAGGGTCAACCGGGTGAGGCCAGCCATCGCCGTAAATTGGAAATTGCATCACGACAATGCACCTAGCCACACCTGCTCCAAGGTGACCGACTACCTGACGCAAAACTGCGTCGCGATGATTCCCCAACCCCCTTACAGTCCCGACTTGGCCCCAGCAAACTTTTTCCTACTCCGAAAAGTGAAATCCTCCCTCAAAGGACACCACCATGAGACCCTAAGAGCCGTCAAAGAAGCTTGCAACCGTAAGGTCCTTCCGGAATCCACCTACCAGGGAGCCTTCGAGTCGTGGAAAAGTCGCTGGCAAAAGTGTGTCGACGGTCAAGGGATGTACTTTGACAAATTTTAAGGTTTTATAGCATGTATGTTCTAATTGGCAAATACTAGCATTATTGCGTTTTATCAAATGGGTATAATTTCTACAAGAACTTGATGTTTGAAATTCAACGAAAACTATTATATTTATCAAAAGTAATTACTTAATAATAACAATAATAATGTTTATTTATCCCATAACTTTTACACACAAAAAAAATACTAATAAGCATACGGTACATGGTTAAGCAAAATAAATAAATAAATAAATGAAAAACACTCACAAAAGTTGACACTAGTAAATTAATACAAATATATACCTACAAGTAAACTACATTACATTACATCCTGCATTATAGCTTCAAAAAAAAAAAAAAAAAATAATAATAATAATAATAACGACCCAAAGCTTCCCGAAAACTACCGACCGATAGCATGCCTCAACACCGTTTATAAGCTGTTCACAAAGATTCTCAATGAAAGGCTATTAAGAGACATCAACCCCATCTGGAAAGAGGTGCATGAGCAAAGAGGAACAAAAGCGGGCATAAACGGATGCAAAGATAACATACTTATAGACAGTACTATATGCCAAGACGCCAGGCAGTACAAAAGAAATTTATCTATGTGTTGGATAGATTATAAAAAAGCATTCGACTCAATTCCCCATGCACTTCTTAAAAGCGTATTAGAAACTTTACCTGTACACCCCACCTTGCGGCAGTGCCTACAAAATCTAATGACACTATGGAAAACTCGGTTCTGGATAACTCAAGGGAAACAAATCAGGAAGACAAACTTTATTAAATACCGTAGAGGAATATACCAAGGTGACTCCTTGAGCCCAATTCTGTTCTGCATTTCGTTGATCCCTCTCTCGATAGAGCTCCGCAGACGACCAGGGTACACTGTCGGGAGGCCTGGAAACAGAACACACAAAGTCACGCACCTGTTTT